>AYEL01073360.1:0-67399 GCA_000484575.1 Olivierus martensii | reverse complement strand
GGACACGTATTCACTCATTTTTGATGTATTTTCACCATATGCAAGCGGATCAAAATCAGTGGGGGGTCAGCTGTGTCCTCCGCTTGTAAGCTTTAAAAATAGTTTAAATTTTACCATATGCAAGCGGATCAAAATCGGTGGGGGGTCAGCTGTGTCCTCCCCTTGTAAGCTTTCAAAATAGTTTAAATTTTTCTGTTAGAAAATCTAATAGTTTAAGCATCCAGAAAAACATCCATATATTTCAATATGCATTTCAGAAAAAGTACACAATTAAGACAAAATTCTCTCTTAATTTGTTTGATATGTGTTCTTTTTGATTCTTAAGCTACAATATTCATTTTAGAAAATTATATAACAAAGAATTTAAATTTTATTATGCATAAATGACTAAGCTTTCAAAATGATCTTATATGGGTGTACAGCTCCAGCCAAAAGGCAACACATAGACCAGCACAGTCATTACATCACAAACATACAATTCAAACTTCAAGGGAATGGTTTCAAAACTACTGGAAACTATTTTAAAAGCAAATTCAATTTATGATTGCATTTTTTAGTTTTCTTATCATTTATCAGGATACAGGAATCTTTTGATTAGTGCGGGTTTAAATAATGTAGTTTTGATTAGTGCACAAAAATAATTTGAGATCATCCCTTAATATATGCAGTGCCAGATTTGATTAGTGCACTTTAACAATTGTGATTGTGTTTTTCCCCCAAACCCTCTGAAGTGTTGGCAGCTGACCAACACTTCAGAGGGTTTGGGGAACACTTCAGATTTCAACTCTGGGATTGTAGTCTATATGATTAGAATACTGCAATAAATTTATTTATTTAATTCTGTTAACATTACAACTTTCCTCATCTAATTGTTATATTTTAAATTCATTTGTAATTTTATTTATTAATAAATTTAGCATGAATGGCAATTGCTTCGCATTTTGCCCAGATCAATATATTAATCTTGTTATATTTTAAATTCATTTGTAATTTTATTTATTAATAAATTTAGCATGAATGGTAATTGCTTCGCATTTTGCCCAGATCAACATATTAATCTACAGGTAGGCCTCGATGAGTGCAAATAATTGGTTCCACGAATTTCTCGCACTAATCGAATTCGCACTATTCGAAGTATTAACTCTATGGAAAATATGGTAATTGGTTCTTGCTTTGTGAGATTCTGGCCATTAGCTAACTTCACGATGAATAATAACCACAATAAACTTAACACTAACTGTTTAAGAAATATTTATTTTCATATTTTACATCGTTGTTCATCATCTAAATTAATAACTTACCAGGAATTGCATCTCATACCATCATTAAACCAACCGCCAAATCAAAACAAAAACAGCGAATCAAAAGCAGAAGTTGAGCGCCGCTTTTATGTCGTTCAGTGACCAACACTTCAGAGGGTTTGGGGAACACTTCAGATTTCAACTCTGGGATTGTAGTCTAGAATACTGATTAGAATAGGCTCGCACTAACTGAAAAACGGTATCAATTTTATAAGTCGCACTAATCGAAATCGCATTATTCAAACTCTCACTAATCGAGGCCTACCTGTAATTGTATAAATTCATATATCTGTTATCACTTTTACCTGATTCATCTCTAGATTGGTAAGTAAACTGCAAGTAAGTTTCTAATTCCTAAAGATAATTTCTATAATTTCCTAATTCTATATATACAGGGTGAAGAAAAACTTTGTTGTAATATTTTGTATGCTGATAGGGGACCTCTAAACAAATAAAAAATGTCTAATGAATATATGGTCTAAATGGATCGTTTTCAAGTTATATAACTCAAAAACGGTGCCATTTAAACCATATATTCATTAGACATTTACGACTTGTTTAGCAGTCCTGTATCAGCATACAAAATATTACGACAGTTTTTTTGTGTGTGTGGACATTTTCGACTTGTTTAGCAGTCCTGTATCAGCATACAAAATATTACGACAGTTTTTTTTGTGGGTGTGGGTGTGTGTGTGGTCTTTCATTTAAATACCATCTCTCTAATTCACCCCCTCATGAATCAAGAAGCGATCATAATAATCTACAAACCTTTCATTTATGAACTATTTAATCCCAAAAAGTCCCTAATGTTAATTAATGCCATCCCCATTTACGAACTTTTTTGGAGGCATACGAGTTCATAAAATCGAGAGTCCACTGTATTATGTTGTTTCATTTTGAATACAATTATGAAGGAAGACAAATCTGATATTGAAGGATTTTATTTTTGATAAGCTTTTAATATCCTAGATGCAGTGAAGATTCATGTGTGGAAATGTCTGAGAAAACAACAGATTGCATTTGGAAGAAAGTTTGCTCTTAATGAAGATTGAGACTAAGAAGCTACTTCAGTTTTAGATTGCCAAACAATAGTATGCAGTGGCATCCTAATAGCAAATCTGATTTGGAAATAAATGCTAAATATTAATTTGAATTCCCATAATCAAAGCTAATGTTTGAAATTCAAAAATAAAACATGCTTGAGGAATCTAAAGATAAGGCCATAACTATTTCAAGATTAAGGACTGAGGATTAATTTTGACTAAGGATTCAAACTGGGATTAATATTCATGAAGATAAGGAATAAAGAAGTACCTGTATCAAACAAGCAACAATATTAGGAGATTCTGAGAGAGTAGTTTTTTTGCAAAACTTGTGCTTTTATTTCCTCAAACTATTTTCAAAGACTCATTAATTGCACTTCATTTTATTGATCATTGAAATAATCAGATAACCTGGATTCAATTCAAGACAAAATGTCTTCTTTTAAATTTCCATTTGGTCTATCAATTTCATAATTTTTTTCCTAAGTATAAAATAATATTTTTCATGGTCAAAACTTCTTATATGGAACAAATCATCCTATTTTTATATTTGTTTTATAGAGAAATCTCTCTTAGTATTGTCAATCTTAAAGCCGTTCTGAAGTTATGTAATTTTTATTTCATTAAGAAAATGTCTATTTAATACTTTCATTTCTTTTATTTTTTATATTAAAATTGATTAAAGTGCTAAATATTACTCCAGTGTTTAAATTATTTCCATATAATCAATAAAAATATTAGATATTGAATACAATGTAAGTTGGAAAATTTTAAAATTCTTAAAAACAAGCTCCCTAAATTTTATGTAATTCATCTAGATTATGCTACATTTATGCAAGTTTGTATGCAAAGTTTCTGGAAAATTGAAACCTCAGACATGAATCACTTGTATTTATAAAATAATTAAAAAGTAGAAATAAAATCTAAAATATAATTTTTATAAAATTTTGTTAAAAACAAATTTTACATAATATTTAAATTTTTTTATGAAGATTTTATAAAATGTTAATAATTTGTGCGATCAGTCAACATTATAAAATAATGTTCATTTCTTGATTTATTAATATTAATTGATTATCAATTTAATAAATTTATCAGTAAATATAATGAATATAAAACTGATATTAAAAGATATCAAATGCTCTTCTTTTCTGCAAGTATTAGTTGTCAAAAGTTTATTGCTTCTAGATCAAAAATACCAAAATGAAATTAAATTTTGTATGTTAATTTTTCTTTTATATGCCTATATATAAATACAGTAGTCCTCAATATATGATGACTTGTACTTACAATCATAATATATTGATAAATTCTGTGATTGGTCAATGTAATTCAGATAGGTTAGGTCAATGGTCTGATATATGGAAAGTGTCATTTCTTGTGACTGTTTGTTTATTAAGATAATGTAGTGTCTTATTAAATATTAGCAGTGAAAAATTAAAATTTTGGACATTTGCAACTTACAACTGATCTGACTTACATTGATGGGATTTGAAACCAAACTGAATTTCAAGTCAAGGACTATCTATACCAGCACTTCTCAAACTTTTTTCATTCATGATCCTATTTTCCATTAAGAGATTTTTTGCGACCCCAGATATTGAATATGAAATAAAATATACAAGTACATAAATCATTTACACACTTGTTAAGATAAACACAATCAACCAACTACACTGAAAATTTATATGTTGTCATATGTTAAATATTGAACATTTGTGAAATTACATATAAACTGAAATTCAAGTGTTTGAATTTAATTTTAGTGACCCCATTTGGGGTTGCGACTCAGTTTGAGAAGCGCTGATCTATACAATTATTCTCAACTTATAACTACTTATAGTTATTATGGTCATAGATAAAATCTGTAATTTTTGGTTAATTCATATGAATACTAGTCTGTGCAATGGAATGATGTACCAAAAACATTTTTTATGTTTAGTTCTTGTAGTTTTATTAGAACACTTACACTATTGTAATAAACAAAGATTAGTAGTGGGAAATCCATAAATTTTGGGCATTTTCAACTTCTGACCAGTCTGACTTACAACCATGAGGTTTGAAGCAGTCCTGTCGTACATCTAGGATTACATATACATAAACACATTTCTTATTAAATGAAAACTGTATTAGGTTTTATTTTCTTTCTTTCTTTTTAAAATTCAAAACAAATAACTATCAGATTGTTTATTCCCATTTTAATATTTTTTTATATATATTATAGTAAAATATTAATATTTTCATTAATATATAAATTTTTTACTTTTTAGGCTCCATCATGAATTAATGAAACTGATGGTGAGTTTTTCATTATATGAATATCTTAAACTTATTGATCTGCATATTACTATGTAATAGGTGAATGAATTTTGATCATTTTTAGCACACACTACCCTTTAGTAGAGCCCATAATATATGCAAATTTCATTTAAATTTGATAATATTTACATAAGACATTTCTTTATCAAAACAATATATTATCTGATATGATTAGAATATTAATCATATTCAATATGCTAGATTCCGTAGATGTTCCAGTATTGCTTGCAAGTAGTTCTCAACTTTTGAGTTAATTCATTTTTTGAATGTGCTTGTAAAATAAACTTGTAAATCCACAATCAATTTTTCTTAGATATAATGTTAAAACGAGTTCTATTCTCAACAATCCATTTTTGAGCACAATAAAGATCATAAAAATCAATAATTTATGAGATTTATTATTTATCTAAATAAATCATTCTATTTAAGAAATGTAAACATGGCCTTTAAAATCAGCAAATTATTATTATAATAAAGTTTTGTCATTTAAATGTTAAAGAATTTTTGTTTGTTATTGATAAATAAGTAGATGAACATACAAGTGAATTGCTACCTTAGGCATAATCCAGGAACGAAAATTATTTACTTAAATGTGCTAATAAAACTGATGATGAAAGGTGATCTACTTCCATTTATTGGTCTGTCATTTTGATTTTTCCAATTTTATTACAGATAATGGAGATTGTTATGCACCCAGTTGTACTGATTGTACAGCTTTTTACATGGTTTTAAATGCCTTTTTTACAAATGTTCAGTATTTATTGCAATTAAAGTTTATATTTTTGGTTTTTTTTTTGTTTTGTATATATATAATTATATACAGTAGATTCTCACTATTCACGGTAATTACATCCTGTAAATTCTTCGTAAATACTGAATTATTGAATAATGAACCATTGTGCCTATAGGGAAATATAGAGTTAGGCTCCTGCAAACCCTTTTCCCAACATTTTCATACTTTATTTGTGTGTTTTTTTTCTGTTTACAGACACCTTATTTAATATGTATTACATTACTTACAAATAATTAATGAAAGGAAAGAGTTTAACCACCAAGCGGAGACAGTTAAGTCAAGATGTATCTGACACCAGATGTGACAATTTTGTCGCGTTCACACCAAACGCGTGTTTTTAGTTATTTGAACCGAAAAAGAACTTAAATTTAGGCGTGTGGTAAGTGGCCCTCAGAATCCAAAGCGTTGGAAATTCATCGGAATGAAAACACAAGTTTATGAATATAACAATAAAATTTAATATATTAAGTGATAAGATTTTTCATAGATTAGAAATGACCTAACAAATATATAATAAGCAAAAAGAAGGCAAAAGGTAACTTAGCAAAACTAAAGAAATTCCAAATAATACAAGAATATCCAAAAAAAGGGGGGGAATTCTACTTCTGACCCATAAACATACTTTGAGAGAGAGACTTTTCTTCTTCTCTTCCTTTCTTTCTTCTCTTAAAAATATAAGTAGCATAGAAGTATATGTAGAGTGACTCAGTGAAAGAAGAGAGTCCACTAGCTTCTTCTGTTTATATGGAGGTTGTGGCCCCTGCCTTATCCTCCAAGATGTAGTAAAGCTCCAAGTGTCACGCTCGGAGCTTTATTCCTGGTCCCCCCAATCATATCAGGAGAGAGAGAGATTTGAACTCGAAGTGTCACGCTCGGAGCTTTATTCCTGGTCCCCCCAATCATATCAGGAGAGAGAGAGAGAGATTTGAACACTTCTGACCTTATTTGGTTAAGTTGAACCTCCTCTCTTCCACTGGGATTGATAGGTAGACCTTACTTGACAGGATATTTTTACAATAGAATTTTTCCTCAGGTCTCTAGATTTGGATCTTGCAGTTGTCTGTACTTTGATCATCATTTGTTCTCCCAAAGCATTGTTTATGGTTTATAAATTCTTTTCTCTCCCCTCCTACCTAAAGGTCATTTAAAATTAGACTTTCCCCAATTGAATTTGTTAGTTTTACTGTTTAATGTTTGATTATTAAATTTAACAAATGCTCAAAAACAGTATATACACTCAGCTCGATTTACACGGTAGATACGTTCCTGGAAAAATCGTGCAAACCGAAACCATGTAAAACGAGACGCAAAATTCATACAAAATATAAGGATATTTTCAATTAAACTGTAAACCATGTAAATTGATCTAAGGGTCCGTCCATAAACTACGTCACGCTGTTAGGGGAGGGAGGGTGTAGGAGATTTGTGACGAAAAATGACATTGGGGAGGGAGGGTGTCATGCAAATTGTGACGTCATGGTATACAAATTGTTAAATTCAATAATTTTACATCGCTATGATTAAAAATTAAATCCTAAAAATTTATAAAAATCTTTTATATGTTGATGATGTAACAATTTCATTTATTTATATAACGGGGTGTTCAACCTTTTGGCTTCCTTGGGCAGTATTCTTAGAAAAAAAATTGTCTCTGGCCGCACATAAAATATGCTAATTCTAACGATAGTTGTTGAGCCAAAAAGTAGTAAGCACACGATGCAAATTACTCGTCAACTATATAACGGCTTTTTTACCTGCCGCGGATATTCAAATTTGGCGCATACTCGGATTTTCCTGGTGTTTCATAACCCCGTTCGCGAGAGGTCGCTGAATGTCTAAAGCGAAATCTACCCGATAAGACCTTCCACGCTTATCTATATAACCGCTTTGCCAAAAACTTAATAACGTCCGCACACATATAGAGAGAGTCACCTCTCTCATTGGTCAAAAATATGACATAACGTATATTCAGCCAATCCGGCTCGGCGTTGGCATTACGAATATTGTAGCTCTCGATAATCAGAACTCAATTTCTGTCGCCTAAGAACGAACACTTCCTTAAATGCTTTTCTGTATTCTCGACATCTAATCCAATCATCAAACTGTCCGCACTGTTCTACAGTAGAAAGTAGAAACTGCTTTCCATATCTGGACGGAATGCAGCAAGTGCGACTGCGCGCGTGCCCAATTGAGCACCACACTGGGTTTCAATGTCTCTGAGAGTCGGCCGGATTGGCCGCGTGGAAACGCTTCGGCTCTCTACTGTGGAAGATCCGGGTTCGAGCAGCCGGTTGACACTTCTATGGGCAATTTTTGCTACAGTTATGCCACCGGGGACAGATTGGAGCGCTGTGAGGAAGTTAACTTTGGACCTGTCCTATTTTTATTTTATTATGCACTCTATTATTTATTTATCGTTATTTTCCTATATGCTAACGTATTATATTTTAGTTTAATTAGTATACTAATTTCGAAAGGATTCAAATGTTCATCAATGAATATTAAGAATAAAATATAGCTTTGATCGGAGGAACCTCTTTGGAATTAAAAGCATAGTGATCGTAGGCTCCCCACTACTAACAGACTATACTAATTTCGAAAGGATTCAAATGTTCATCAATGAATATTAAGAATAAAATATAGCGTTGATCGGAGGAACCTCTTTGGAATTAAAAGCATAGTGATCGTAGGCTTCCCACTACTAACAGGCAGTATTTAACTATATCTATAATGTCGAAATTTGTCTCACAATCTCAACATTTATTCATTTTCCCGGATCCTCCATGGTGGAAGCGTACTGTACTTCCACCCTAAAGGATAACAGTTAAATGCCCGGTCCCACATCTTCAAAATTCTTTTCTGTAGGGATCCGAGCCATGCTCGTTAAATCCACCCGACAGCTGACTCTACCCAATGGGGTCCGGGCCCGGCCCGTCGATCCCCGTCCTCCACAATCCGGCTGGGGTCCGGGCCTGGCCCGTCGATCCCCGTCCTCCACAATCCGGCTGATCCCTCTGCAGGGGTGGACAGCCTGTGGAAGGTTGTTTCGCCCCGCCACTTAGTACTCTTACTGAGTGGAAAGTGGCATCATCTATAGACAAAAAAAAAAAGCTGACTCCACCAGGAGTGTGGGCGGCCCATGATGGACAATGGAATGTCACATCGCTTAATACCTACCGAATGGAAATCGACATTAAATCACATAGGCAAGGCCATACTTACTCATAGGCACTTGAAGAATCTGGGACCGGATAAATATAGGGATCTAAATGTTAAATTTGACAAAAAGTTTTTAACAACTTAAGAATTTTATTTCAAAAAATTGCAATAATGAATATCAAAATCGAGTTAAGATAATTGAATAGAATTTAAATAAAAATCAAAATAGTTTTTGCCTTCACCGAGCTCAAACTAACAATATGACTCACAACTAAGAACTGCAGTTGTTTTTCTTGCTGTTCAAGTGAGGGCAGAAGAATTATTTTTAGATATAAAACATAGTGGCGGCCGGATGGCCGAGTGGTAACGCGTTGGCGTGCCACACAGGAGGACCCGGGTTTGGTCCCGGATTTTTTCGGGATACTGGGATCGGCCCGGTGATCCCGTCCTTCACCATCCGGCTTCCTCTACGGGTGTGGTGCAGTCTGTGGTTGGAAATGGCCCTGCCCCTTAGTAATCTTCCTGATTGGAAAGGGGATAAATAATATTTTAAATTTTAAAAAATTTAAAAATTGATTACTGTACTTTGAATAGAGTAAGTCAGTTGTTAAAATTTTATCAACTTTATCAATATGTGATTATTGCAAACTGATTCATTATAAGTAAATTCTTTTACAACGATATAATTATCCATGTAAAAGAATTTTTAAATATGAATTTTATTAAAATTTTGTATTATTTGTATGTATTAAAGTTATCCTGTTTCCAAATGTCCAATATATCAACAAAATTTCATTTTTTCAATTCATTCATTGCAAGATAAAATTATACCCATAATAATAATTATAAAATTAAGAAAAACAAAAATCCATATTTTATGTAGGATTTGAAGATTAAAAAAAAGGAAGATGCAAGGTCTCAAATACACTTATTCATCTGGTCAATGAATGTATTGAGAGATTCAAACTTTCATAAATGTAAAATTCTGTTAAATGATACAAGTATTTCACAATTCTTAAAGCAGTACTTTTCATTCTTTCTTGAATAATTATCTAGTTTTTCAATAAATCTGCAATTGCAATAATTTTACTCTCCATTTACATAAATTGCTATTTTTATAAAATGCAATTATTAAATGAAATGTTACAATGTGCTACTATAATCATTAATTATAATTTTAAATTTATCTAAACTTTAAATGGAATAGTGCAAATTTAAAAAATAAAATTTATTAATTATTCATAAAAATATAAAATTATATTAAAATTCTTTAATTGTTGTAGATCTATCAATAATAATAAAATGTTCATTAGTGGGCAGTATTACCAAGGGTTGAAGTAATAATGATCATATATCTTTTATGCTTAATGGCATTTATATATTATATATTTAAGTATAATTATATATAAGAAATAAATAGCATGGTTTATGTTCATTTATTAATGATAACTATATTTTAAATTATCATGTGCTCAATATGAATTCAAGAGATGAGTTAATTCGATGCTTTGAATTGAATTGAATTTAGTTATAGTGAAACAAGATTATTTTGTTTTGTGTGAATAAATTGGACATTACGAAATACAGCTGTATTCATTCTATTAATCTCTATGAACTCGTAAACCCACAAAACGTGACAATATATATGGCATAATGCAAAACAATCAAAATAAAACCCAAAATAAATTTTTTTGTTTTAATTTAAAAACCGTGTAAATTGAGTATCGTGCAAATCGAGAGCTTGGTGTGTATTGATGAATTGCTATATATCATTATATATTATATAATGATATATTTATCATTATATAATATTTGACAATAATATATTTAATCTAAACATTAAATTAATAAGAGAAAAATTGCACAGAATAATTGAAAACTACATAATAATTAAGAATTTTAAAGATTGTTCTGTTGACAAAGAAAATAATTCTTGAAAGTTTGACAGTAATTGGGTCTTTGGTTTATCTTGTCTGTAGTCAGAGTCCTGGCTGTATAAATACTTATATATTTATTATTGTAGTATGGCTATTGAATAAATTGATATCGTGAACTTGTAAAGTAGATTAGACTGTAGAAAAATACTTGAATTGGGCTTCACAATATGCAGTGTACAATACTATATACAGTATTATAATCACAGTAATCTTTATTTAATTTTTTAAAACACTGACCATGTAGTAAATAAAATCTTATTTTTGATGGGTATTTGTTTGATATGGCAGTTGACACATTGTCTTTCTGAACTGCATTGAAAAACTGTGTCAGCCTTGTCTGCATCGCTTTTTCCTCAGATCTAAAATCTGTGTAAGGAGCAAATGTGCAGGAAGTTAGGTGCCTAAATTTGAGGCTGTATTCATGAATAGTCACATTCTTCTATGGGACCTGTGGACTATATGAACATGCTTTTGGCCTACATGCAGTCTTTGGAGTGAGCAAGGATAGGTAATGAGAAATTTTCCAGCAAACCAATTCAGAGACTACATTTGTTAACAAACAACTTCCTTTTTAGAGAGAGAGAGAGTTTACATTGGTATATTTTTGCCACTCAGCGGGAGTCCACAGTTCCACAGATATCGATTTTTGTGGTTACAAATAAATTTGCACAAATAGTCGAATACATGAATACTGAATCCGCGAATAACGAGAATTGACTGTATATGTGAGCAGGTAATTTCTAGTTTTATATATATTATATAATATATAAAAAAAACTAGAAATTACCCACTCATCATATATATATATGAAGTTTTTTATATATTTGAAAAAAATCTCATCTGGGAATTCATTCAAGACTCCTAAACTATCTGTATATATATTTCATTCAGATTAGATAATATTTGAGATCACCCCAAAATAAGTGAAATAGCTTCTCTGAGTTATATCTGATATTCAATATTTTCAATAAATCCAAAATTAATCATTTTGAATTTGACAAAAGATGTATAAAATCAAATAATGGAAAGGGTTGAATGATTGAATTGTCAATCTTGACTAACTTGCTTATAAAAATGTGATCAAAATTCTATGAATATTTTCAAATTAATGTTTAATACAAAAGAACTGTTGCTTTGCCTGATTTTTCATGTATCAGAGTGAATTTAATCTGTTCCAAACTTTTCATTCTGCCAAAATATAAATGTAACAGCTTAATTTAAAATTCTTTTAAATTATTTCAAAGTTAAAATTTAACATTATACTTTAATTGATTTTGGATTAAAAAAGAAGCTTAAAAACTAACTTTTTAAAAAAGCATATATTTTAAACAATTAAATCTGAAAGTTTTAACAAAAATCCAGTATTAGCTTTTCATGTTTTTTTTTTTTTTTTTTTTTTTTTTTTTTTTTTTTTTTTTTTTTTTTTTTTTTTTTTTTTTTTTACTATCACTATTCTAGTTTCAGTACTTTTTATGCAGTTTCTCTCTCTCTCTCTCTCTCTCTCTCTGTCCTAGTTCTAATGAATAAATGAACAACACTTGCTTTGAATTTTGAGAGTTCAATTGAAAATATATAATTAACTGAATAGAAATCAAAAATTTTTTTTGACAAAATCAAGAGTAAAAAGTAGATGTTATATTTAGGCTGTGAAAGAAATGTATTTTGAGTTTTGAAAATCAGTTAATGTTCACCATGTTTATCAGCCAACAATTATATAAGCTAGTAGAAGTCTCTGAAGGTCTTAAGACTGGACAGCAATTTGTATAGCTCTTAACTTTTCACTATAGTAGATCCCAACTTATATAGTTTTAGAAATATGTAGATGCATAAGTCTCTCTTCATTTTTGTTGAATTTCTATAAAATGCAAATGAAAATTTCATTAAACAATGTATTTTTGCAGAAATATAACTTATTATAAATTTTCTTATCTATGTTTAAAATATGCTAAAAAAATTTCATATTGCCATTGTTTGTTAATTCACACAATTGTGTGTTGAATTTATGCATTGTTGAACTTGCAGTTTTTGATTTACATGGAAATTTTTTTTGACAAATTAATCACAAGTCAGACCTTACTGTATTTTAGAAAAGTTGGACTATCAATAGCTCAGAAAAATCAATTAAATTCCTAATTTTTGGCCAATATTATTTAATAAATATTATGATTTTAATCATTTTGTCTGCTTTTATTTATTATAAATTAAAATTTATCATTTTAATTTGACAGGTTTGCACTGATAAAGGAATATCAGCTTTTCCAGATGGTGAAAATTTGTTTCGTTGGATTGGAACAATTCAAGGCCCCAAAGGGACAGTGAGTTTATAGATTGTGCTTATATAGGATTTTTCTTATAATTTTTAAAATAGCTGAAACTTGTAATTTCCTTCTTGTGTAAATTTATTTAAGAAAACACTTGATAGTCTTAAAATTCAGCAAGAAATCATGATAAATTACTAGATTATATATTGAGATTTACAAAGTATTTATTTTCCATAAATAATAATCAATGTATAATTATAAAAAACTAAAATTACCCGCTCATATAAATGAGCGGAAATATAATCTTATAATACTGTATATAATGACGAAAAACACCTCTGAACTCATATAGCGAATCCAAAAGGGAATCGTAAAATGGCATCCATTATTACGTTACAGCATCCATCTGAATTCTGTCTTTTTTAGAGGAACTACAATTTCAATGTTATTTCTATTATTTAATTTTTAAATTATTAATAACAAATAATTTGGGCTTGTCACAGACATCCAAAAATTAGTCTAAAAATACCCTATTTATAGAAATTGGTACAGTAGTTCAACCGAAAAAAGGACATCCAGTCAGCAGCCAGCCACATTTGACTATTAATATATATGATTCAACAAAAAATAGACTTATGCATTCACATACTTCTGAAACTATTTAAATTGAAACTTTATCAATCAGGAACCTACTGTATCTACATTAGATCTATATTCCAGATACTATCAAGTGAATGTGATTTTATCTCTGTCTTTAACGTTCACAATTCCATTTAGAACTTTTCATTATTTTCACATGTCATTTGGTCTCAGAAATACATTCATAACTTTACAGAGTGATGGACTAGTTTCATTGTTGTTTAAGTAATATTCATTTAATATATTTTGATATCATCGTGTTATTGGAAATATATGACAGACCTTATACAATTGTTGAATGCTTGTCATCAATATCATACCAGATTACAACTGTTAATGATAGTTAACCTGTTGACATTTTTCATCCAAGGATACTAATCTCTTACGTCAATGTATCAAACAAATTTCCTGCAGCACCTGTCCAAAAGAGAAGACTGTGTAAGAAACCTGTTCCCAATTTGGGACAAATTTTGGAAATGGGGAATTATATTGACAAAAAAGTGTGTCCAAAGGTGTGCCAAAAAGGAAAATGGAGAAAATATGGAGTGGGAGAGAGAATAGAAGTTGAGGAGTTAGTTAGTTAGTTGCAACCAATGTGATTGTGATTCCTGGCTGAATGATGGACTTTAGTTTATCATTAAATATTAATATACCTATTGAATTAAAGTTAAAATATAAATGTAACAATTTTAAAATAAGCCTTTATAAATTATATTTTTTTGTTGTTAGCAGATCCAATAGCATCACTATTTTTTAAATACTCAAAGTATATATCTTATAAAACTTGTTTTAGTTGAATAGCAAGTTTCAGTGTTTCATTGTTTTAAAAATTTTATTAATCAAAAACAAAATGTGAAAGTTAAACTAAAGCTAATAAGTCTCATTTCAAGATTATTTTATCAGATTTCAAAACATCAAATAAAAATAATTAGATATTTTGCATGCTATTTTGATTTTATTATATTTAGATCATATTGAATTGATACAATATTAATTCTAAATATTCTGCAAACAGTAATGCCAATGATATGCAGAAATAATTAATTCCATAATATTTTTATTCTCATTTTAAAAAAGATTCATTCCATACTAGGCATCATAGCAAAATGTGTTATAATTAATATACCTATTGTAAATTGTTTAAATTTTTAAGAGAAATTTATAAATTAGACATATATTAAAATTTTTCTCTTTTTTTGTAGCTTACTGTATTGACAATGAAGATGCACCATCACAGTCCTCATCAGCTCGCACTTCTCCAACTAGTATGGTAGAAGCAGGTTATGATGATGTGGAATCTGTTCCCGAACGATCTACACCTGTTAGGCCACCACCACCACGTCCACCACCTCCATCCCGACCAACACCACCACCACGACCTAAATTACCTCAGCGAAATGCTGAATGTAATTCTGAAGTATGATGGATTTTCATCATTTAATTTAAAACAAATTTTATTAAATTATATCTATTTTAAAAATTATATATATATTTAGAATAAGTCTGAAAAATCACTTCCACCTGTACACCGTCCTCCTCTACCAAGACCTACAGCAGTATCAGTGCCGTATAGTTGTAGTAAAAAAAATAATACAGTTACAAAAAATGATGAAGATAAACAGTTTGAAGACAGTGCAAGTGAAAATTGGTCAACTACTGGCATAACATCTGTTCCAGAAATAAACAAACCATTTGAAGAAACATTGCCCTGGAATCATCCACCTGATACTCCTCCTCCACCTCCTCCACCACCACGCATAGACTCTTTTGACAATAATTATACACAGAGTAATAATCCACCACCATTATCTCCATGGGAAACCTTGCCTCCAGCACCACCACCACCTATAGAAGAAGAAAATGTTCCTCCTCCTTTGAGTGAACCTCCTCCCCCTCCTATTCCTTCAAGACCAAAAGCAACTATTGAAAATTTACCAAATCCTCCACCCATTCCAGCAAGAACCAAAGTTGGAAATACGTCTGTACCACAAATTACTCCAAGGCAGTCTCTTAATCCTAATTAATTCACAAAACATTCCAAAATTGATTTTTAATAATTTATAAACATTAACATTTAATTAATATGTGATTGTTTGGCAGTTATTTAAATGCTTTGATATATGAGGTGATATGTGTATATATAAATATGAGCTAAATCCAAAGATTCAATCAACAGATTATTATTTTCTAGTCAGAAAGTATAAAAAGTAAACCCTAAAATTGTTACTTTATTTGTGCTTAATATTACAATATAGAAATTTTAACTTTTAAAATTAAAAACAAAAATCTAAAAATTTAAAAACAAAAATTGTGATATGATTTTAATTTTTGCAGCAAATTAGTTATTGAAATCTAAAAATTGTTCTAGTGTAACATTATCTGTAAATTAGATTGTCTAGAAGTATAATAATAGAAATAATACATAAGTTGGATGTTAGCTAAATGGTCCTAGTTTATTTTCATGTTTGAAATTGCTAAATGTGCCTATTTGTTAATACTAGTTGCCAAACTGTAAAGTGTAATTGTATAAGTAAAATCTAAATTTCTGTAATTAGTTAAAAAAAAAAAAATTAATTTATATAATAATTTGTTAATGTATGAAAGCATTCCATATTGTCACTATTTAAGTGATGTGAGGAAATAATTTTTGAGATATTTGTAAACTTGTTTTATTTGTAGAAATATATATATATACATATATAAATATTATATATATACAAATGCATAATTACGATTAAAATTCTCAAATTTTTGTTGATTTTTCTTTGTAAATATCTTTCCATTTAATTTTAGATTGGCTTTTATCAATTTATAATCTGCATAAATCATATGATGTGTTTCAATCATAATATATCTTAATTTGAATAATCAAAACTGATATCCCATTAATGTTCAAATGCCTAAAAAGTTAAGATTGAATTTTTTTCAGAAATAATTATTTAATTTATAAAACTAAGTAATATAAATGATTAAATAGAAGAAATGTAAGTAATATAGATTAATTTTATGTTCGATTTTTTTCCATGAAAAAAATTACTCAAAATTTATTAATAAATCAGTGAGAAATAAAAATAAATTATTTATGCAACTGATAGAATATTTTTTTATATAAGTAATTTACGAAATTACAGTATTTGATATATTTAGTCTGATATCTTAATTTAATAGATTTCAGTTTAGAATATTAGTAGAGAGAAATTCAAGTTTTCTTCGCTTTACGAAAATTGAACGTTCATATGAAATCTTTCGTAAGCCGAAGAGACGTAAAGCGAAGAAGCAATTACCATTAATTTATATCGGAAAAATTTTTGTGTTCCCAGATCCAAAATTATAACTTAATCTAAAATAATGCTAACATATAGTAAAAGCAGAAAGTTGTGTATTTATCATATCTTATATACAAGGTATATAGATGTAGAAATAACTTATGTACACTGTAATTTTACTTACGGCGCCACTTGTCTTCAGTTAAGCTGCCATATAGCACATGGGATAGTGTATTTGGAGGCTAGTCAATATCCATGACAGGATCAACCGGAAGGCTGAAAGATGTGGTTCAACGTTTCTGAAATGGGCCCCTCCTGTAAAACGAGAATTTGGAATTGAATCCAGATTTCAGAATAGTAAGCTATTGCATTATCACGCGGCCATCCGGTTGATTTCATTTTTCGTAAAAGCGAAAATCCTCTTCTGATTAATTGTTTTCGCTAACAGAAAGAAAGAAAATGTGTGTCGTAAAAGTCAAATGGTATTAAGCGAACTTTCCTAAAGCGGGGAAAACATGTATTGCATTTGTTTCTTGAAAGTTATGGAATAACATTTAAATTATAATCTATGCTATAGATTGCAAAATTCATAATCTCAATTTTTCTGGAATTGACAAATTTAAAAAAATCGAAAAGGTTGGGGAAGTATTTGAGAAATCTAAATTAATAGTAGTATATAAGCCTATAACAAGGATAGATGAGGCATATATTAAATGACGCAAACATTTATAGCAGCATGATCTCTGCTATAACTTTTTCAATTTATTGATTAGTAAGCAAGCTAATTATCATAGGAAGGCAGACTTTTTTTTTGCTTATTTTACGCTCTTTTTCCAATCAGGGAGATTACTAAGGAGGCGGGCCCAGTTCCGTCCAGGGGCTGCACCCACCCAGGGGGACCGGATCGTAAAGGACAGGGATCACCTGCCCAGGCCCAATAACCCGAAAAAAATCCGGGACGCGAACCCGGATCCTTCTGCGTGGCACGTCGACAGCGTTACCACTTTGCCTTCCTTGACGGCCGGATGGCCATCTGTTCAAAATGACAGCAAGACTCAACTATCAAATATTTTCCCAGGAATGCGGATTCGAGCCTAATCCTCTGAATAGAAAGCCATGGTGATTCATGATAATCCAGTCAATAACCCAACAAAATCGTCCCATACCTCCATTTTTTCGGGAGGGATCCAGTGCCGGCCCATTGAATCCCACTTTCAAAACTTTTCAGTTGATCCCATCGTGGATGTTGGCCAACCTGTGATCGGCTCTACAAGTGGTCGCCGCTAGATAATATCTCTTCTGCGATATGGCGGCTTAGTACACTAACCTAACCTAAAAATAAAATTAGTGTGAATGAAAATATTCGTTGAATTTCAGGCTATCATAGTGAATCCGCCATTTTGAATTAAAAAAACAACTATCATCAGATTCCTATTCTGTAACCTCAAACAATCCTATATTGATTTTCATCAAAATGGATTAATATTAAAAAGCCGTCAAATTTGGGAGCTGCCATTTTTGATTTCCTTTTGAGTATAAAATTTTCAACCCCAATACATGAATGGATATTTTCTCAATATGAAACACTCAAATGGTCGACAAATAACTTTTAAGGCATAAAATAAACATTGGAAATTTAGCTTCCCTCTTTCTTTTACCCCCTTTTGTATGGAATTTCAGATTGCCATATTTTTTCGAACCAGTTAAGTGATCCAGGGCCGGCCGACTAATTGTGGCACCTGAAGCAAGTTTTAAAAACGGCGTCTTTAAACATTTTTTGAAAACTAAGTAATTAATAATAGTCTACTTAAAACAGCGTTTTTTCATGTCTTGAGAAAAATGTAATGGGGTCCACTCTAGCTCTCAATCTCTCATAAAAATATAATAATGATAATTTGCTGTGCAATAAACGATAAAACTAAAATTATGTCAGCCAGATTGGCCGCGTGGGAACGTTTCGGCTTTCCACTCTGGAGGACCCGGGACATATATTAATACGGGACACGGGGCTTTAACCCGGGACTGTCCCAGAAAATCCGGAACGAATGGTGACTCTATGTCACATGTTGAAACTAGCAAGAAACACATTATCAGATAAAAGGATAATAACTTCAGAAATAGGTGACGTTAAATGGGAATATATAGTATATGTAATACAACATTTCTCTCAGCCAGAAAATTACAGAAGATTAATTCGGTAGTCTTATTTTCAATATTGTACTAATTTAATTATGTAATAATAATTATTATTATAAACTAGCTGGTATATTCAATGTTGCTTGGGTAATAATATTTAAATATATTTAATTTACATAAACAATAACCCTAAATATATCACATTCTATGGATGTACAGGTATAATATATCCATATCATATTCTAAACACTAGAAAGTCTTATGTAACTTAAATTTTGATAACTTTTATTTTATATTATTGATAATAGATGGCGCTAAGTGATAAGATATGTACATCGATGTATATATTATACTGGATAGACCACTCAATGTTAGAAAAATGACATCGTCCGCCCTGTTGCCGGATGTATACTTTCGCGAACGTACATTCGGCAATATAGCAAATTGACATTGTTCTGGTGGCCAGACATATCCCAGTTATTTTACCAAGTGTACCCAGTTATTTTACCATTATTTTACCTAGATCCTAATAATTAATAAAAAGGTATAGTATCTTAATATGGAATACTAAGCCATTTTATTATAATAATTTTTTATAAATAAACATTTTCGATAATACCGAAAATACTCCAAATTTAAAAAAAAGCAATATTATATAATTTTTTATAAATAAACATTTTCGATAATACCGAAAATACTCCAAATTTAAAAAAAAAGCAATATTACATGTATTTTATAAAAGAAAATGCTATTATGAAAAAATAACAAGCACAAATGAAGGGAGTGAATATAATTTTATTTTTTGACAAAGATTATAATCAAACAGTAAGCAAGGGAATTATTACACGATTAATACCAAATAATAACCAATAACCCTAGCATTACTAAATTAAAATTATTTTAAATTTAATAAGAATAGGATTATTAGCTGTTATTTGATATTAATTGTATGATCTTTAATACTTAACTTATATTAATTGTAATATATATATATAGTACTTTTCCTTATTAATTGTGTTTCATGCAGATCAACAAAACTTTTTTGAATAGAGCATTACTGATAAAGAAGTTAAGTAGTTGAGAAATTGTTGAAATATATCATCCAAATAATTTTTTTTTTCATTCTTAATGGTTGTTTAAAACCTTTACCAAAAGGGTATTTAAAACATCAAACAACTGATCCAAAATTCTAATAAATTGAACGGTTGCTTCACAAGCTTGAAAATCAGTGTGTTTCATTATTAATAAATAATGCAAAGCATCAGCAACACTAGAGTTAACTCCCCAGTCAATATAGGCCACACTTTTACCAAGACTGGAATTATAGGAAATTTGCTTTCTAATTGACACGAAATCAAACATAGCAATAATCCATTTAGAAAGAATTTCAGGCAGATTATGAGGAAACCTATTTGTGTGCAGAAAAATCATGTCGGATAGTATATAGTAGAATTTTATCAAACCATATTGAATTATTATAAAATATAATATTTCCTCACCTATGAAAGGTTCTATCGCCAGGTGAAAAGTATATCCTACCTTCTATCACCTGGTCTTTGCTCAGTCTTATATCCATACGCCACATAATATTTACTCATAACGCAATAAAACAAAAATAACCCACTACAAATGGGAAGAAATGTATTCAGCGAACAACTCAGCTCACGTTGACGTACGGCAATATGGTTGCCAGTGGCTTCGTTTTTTCTGGCAACTGACCATTAGTACAGTCTATCCAGTTTATATCCATGTTTTTTTTTTTTTAATTTTTGCTTCTTTTACGCCCCCTTTCCAGAGAGATTACTAAGGGGGTGGGGCCAGTTCCAACCACCGGCTGCACCCAAACCCGTGGAGGTAGGCCGGATAATGAAGGACGGGGATCACCGGGCCGGGCCCAGTATATCCATAGTTTGTATATACATCGATTGACATGTACCAAGATTTAGTACCATCTATTGTCAATAATATAAAATAAAATTTTGATAAAAATAAAATTCAATCCCACAATTTTTATCAAAATTTTATTTGTGGGATCCTATAGGATTGAATCCGGAAAATGATCTTTGATGGCAGTACATCACTACCAAATTTCATGAAAATCTACTACAGTAAACTCCTGTATAAAGCGTTCCCTTATAACGCGATGAAAAAATTGCGACTATACTGTATTCGATTTATAAATAAATAATAACTATAAATATAATATTAATAATAAGCGATATTATTTATAGTATATTTATTTAAATCGCATATTTTTAAACTATATAAATAATACGCGATTTCCTATAACGCAGAGATACGCGTAACGCTTCCCGTACAATGCATATCCCCGCGTTGTACGGGAGTCCGCTGTAATTAATTCTAAAGTTTCAAGTAAGTGCACACAGTCAACAGAAATGATGGTGATCTTATAAATTATTTTTCTTTCGAAAGATAGACTGAAAAAATAATACAGGTATATAGTTTGTATATCTCGTATATAATGCAATATTTTTTCTGATTTTATTTTCCTAATATATGTAAGTGCACACAGTCAACAGAAATGATGGTGATCTTATAAATTATTTTTCTTTCGAAAGGTAGACTGAAAAAATAATACAGGTATATAGTTTGTAAATCTTCTCGTATATAATACAATATTTTTTCTGATTTTATTTTCCTAATATATAAAGTGCTTTATAACAATTTGAAGTGCTACTATCGCAATATCTTTAACATTTCCATCGATAATTTTAGTTGAAGCCACGGAATCGTGGAACTTAATGTGCTTCTCATAAAAATAAGCTTCCCATAATAGTCGGCCGGATGGTCGCGGTCGAAACTTGAGTACTTTCACTCTATAGATGCAGGTTCAATTCCCAAGTCCTACACTTCCAGTGTTTTCAGAATGAATCCGAGTGCTTCTCATTGAATCCTATCCTCCATCTGACGGTTGACCTCATCAAGGGTGTGGCAGCCCGCGCCAGATACAGTATATCCCATGAGGATATGGCGGCGTATTCTAACTAACCTAACCTAATCGAAGTGAAATATTGTCTTACCGAAAGGTGCTCTTCGCAAAGCACAGAAATCTGTGGCGCAAAGATGGGCTCAATCCAGACCTCCGAACAAATTTTTCGAGGAGTAGGACTCGTAATCGACTCTAGTTCTTTGAATGGACTATTTTAAATTTTAAATCCGACGTAGATTAATAGATTTTATATAATTATAGCTAAAGTGCTTTGCGTTGTTGATTATTTTTTGTTTAATTATATAAAAGTATATAGAGAAGCGTTTCCATGCGGCCAATCCGGCCGACTGAATCGTTTGGTCTGGTTTAGTGGAGTAAGGACTTCCTGGGCCAAACTGCGCCAAGCACAGGGTAAAATTCCAACCCAACCGTTATTTTGTTGGTTTCATTGTTGTATATTTATAAATGATTATCAGAGTGCCGTTGATCCAAATACTTTGAGAAAAAACTTACTTGTTAATTCAGTTGTATAATTTTTCGGTTAATAGTAATTTAGTAGGAAAATATTATAAACGCAAAATTAGATACTAACTAGCTGTAATACCCGGAGTGTCGGCCGGATTGGCGCGTGGAAACGCTTCGGCTTTCCCCTCTGGAGGACCCGGGTTCGAGTCTCGGGTCCTACCCCTTGAAAATATTTATCATGGGGTCCGGGCCCGGCCCGTCGATCCCCGTCCTCCACAATCCGGCTGACCCCTCCGCAGGGGTGGGCAGCCTGTGGAAGGGCTTGTTTCGCCCCGCCACTTAGTACTCTTACTGAGTGGAAAGTGGCGTCATCTGTTAACAAAAAAAAATACCCGGTGTTGCCGAGTTTTGTTTATAAATCACACATTAAAAATAATTATTAAAAAATAATCATTATTATAAATCACATATTAAAAATAATTATTGAAAAATAATCATTAACAATCAATATATCGTGTATATATAATCATACAATAACAATGCTCCAAATTCAATATCATTTTTTTCTTGTTATTGTTTGTTTCACATAGTAGTATATATATACTACTGTGGTTTGTTTATATTTCCTTTAAAATTAAATGATTAAATATTCAAAATTTGTTCATCTATGAAAACACTTGTATTAACTATATAGAAATATTTTTTATTATACAACAAACAAACAAACATTAAGCACCCGCTTTGCAATAAAAATTTAAGAGGATCCGAATTTTTATTTGTAGTTGGTTAGCCACTCGAATAAGTTATTTAGGATGGTGCCCGCAAAAAAATTTTAAAATTTAAATTGGCCCGTTGGTTAAAAAGGTTGCTCACCCCTGATATAAAGTATAGAAAATTTTTCTGGACTATACAAATTTTATTTACTCGCAACCATATCGAGAAGCTTACTTGTTAGACTAGATGAAGCGTTTCCTATATTCCAAAAAGAAACACTTATCCAACTACCTGTTAATTTGACCTATTTTATAAGACAGTCACCTCTCGTGCGTCTAGACAATGAAATTAAAATTGATTTCCGTATTACGCCTGATTACCCACTCCAACTATTACACATCAAATATTTTAAAATTAAAAATTTCTATTTTATTTTTTTTTCCTTTGATAACTGATTCATTTTTTCTTATACAGTATTTGAATTTCAAAATTTACTGTAATACACTGCTACAGATTTATAATATGATGATAGCAACAACTCATTGATTGTAAACCTACTCGTGTAAATTACGATGATATAATTTCATTCGAAACTTTTAAGAGGATCCGAATTTTTATTTGTAGTTGGTTAGCCACTCGAATAAGTTATTTAGGTTTTATTTAGGCTATCACATATTTGATTAGTTTCGCTTGAATAAATATCAGAGAAGTTCCCGTAATACACGTCAGTGGAGAATCATCCGCGAGCATCTGTACATCGACATGCATTGCAGTTTACTTCTCTCGCTCTGTTTCTTTTTTATGGCCAATCGCGCTGAAGGTAGTTTCGAAATTTTGATTGTATCGTTAATATTATTAGTATATATTTAAATTTTTACTGTTTTATTTAGAGGATGTGTGCAGTCTTCCTTTGGATGCTGGATTCTGTAGGGCATCAATAGACAGATACTATTATCTGCAAAGTAACAAAACTTGTATACCATTCACTTACGGTGGATGCGGAGGAAACAAGAATAATTTTAAAACTAAAGAAGAATGCTTAAATGCTTGCAAAGGTAGCACTTTTTTTTTTTTTTGCTTAAAAATAGTTTTAAATGATTATAAAATATTTTTATTTTTCTTAATTATAGAAGAGAAGAATTATATAAAGGAAAGACAGACATATAAAGTGGTGTAATATAAAGAAAAATAATAAATTTTTCATATTAAAATTTTTAAGATTTCATTAATTATTATACTTTAAGCAGAAAATGATTAATCCCTTATCTTTTCCTTATATTGTAATCTTATTTAACAAAAAACAATTTAAATTAATTCAAACTATTATTTAGATATTTTTAGAAGAATTTTAAACATAATATTGGATTATATCATTCGATATTTACTCGATTTATTAAATTACAATTTAAGAATTTTAAATAATATTAAAAATTGCGCTTTAGAAAACAGCAACCGTAAATTAAAACGTCACTTCTAAACGATGTGGATGAATCGGCGCTGATTATTTTCGAAGGATTAAATTATAACTCAATAATTTAATATAAAAGCAATAATTAATTTTATGAATAATTAATTTATCAGAGAAAAATAACTCTCGCAAACGAGGATTTATGTTATTGGAAAACATTTTAAATGCTGAAATCGCGAATATTGATGATAAAAATTTATCTAGGAATCTTATTTTTTAACACTTAGTTTATATTAATATTATTTTTTGATTTATTTGATTCATTATTTTGAACATTTATGCTAATATTAATGTGGAATGCGATTTTGTAATGCAAATTAAAAAATCAACCAAAAATATATATATGTCTATTATATTATAAACTGTGAAAGAGAATTATTCACAAAAGTAGCATGTTTTCGATCTTGAAAGTAATTAGTAAACCAATAAAAAATAGTGGGTGATCGGTTAATGACCATAATACCAGACAATGTTCGTTATCCGAATTGTTCGTTAACCGATCATCGATTTACAATAGGTTTTTATGAGAATTTGATTAATTCGTTCTAGAGACCCAAAAAATAAATAATTATATAATTTCTTACTACGTTTATTTATATGTAATAACCATACTATTTGTAACCATAATTATTTATATGTAATAACCATAATATGCAATACATAGTGCATTTAATCTATTATGTTTATTTTTTCCGATAAAGAATCTGTCCAATGTCGATTGCTTTTCTCTCTTCTTCAGGACTTTTCGGAAGTGATTAATAACATTGTCGTGGTGGACATCCCCAAGCCTATTGATCTCAACTTGGTATGGGTGCCATTCTAACACCAAAATGTTATAAAATCCCTCTCTTACCTTCATTAATAAATCTTTGATTTGTTTTAAGTTGTCTCTGAGTTCATTTTAATTAATAAATCTTTGATTTGTTTTACGTTGTCTCCAAGTTCATTTTAATCGTTCTTTGATTTGTTTTAAGTTGTCTCCGAGTTCATTTTAATCGGGAAAACTATTGTTAGCTACTGAAGCTTTAGTATTTATGATTGTATCATTAAATGGTAATTTTAAGTGTTCTATAACTTATTTTTTTATTAATAAGATATCAGCCATTCTCCAGGCACATACAAAAGTGTGTTTCGAATGAAATAGGAATTACTATACATTCTCTCACTTGTGATGGTGCAGTTGTAAATATCCAGACTTTAAAGCGATTGGGCTGAATTTATGCATTAAAAATCTTGATTCATTTAAATCGTCATTTAAACATCCTGTGACTGCAACAGATGTTGCTGTGTTTTTCTCACTTGTGATGGTGCAGTTGTAAATATCCAGACTTTAAAGCGATTGGGCTGAATTTATGTATTAAAAATCTTGATTCTTTTAAATCATCATTTAAACATCCTGTGACTGCAACAGATGTTGTTGTGTTTTCGATCTATGTCTAGGGTGACCATTTTTATTGTAACATAATGTGGGACAGAGAGCGTCCATTGCGGGTACGAAGCACACGTAAATACGTGCGCGTGGATATTAAAAAAATCCTTTAAAGTCTCATTTTAAAACAGAAATTTATTTTAAAATATTCATTTTATATAATATTTACTTAAATAGTAAACATTGAGAAATATAAATAGGAATCTTTTAAAAAGTATCGAAATGGATAAAATTTATCCATTTCGATACTTTTTAAAAGAGAAAATTCTGTACTATACTGTATCAAAAGTGTTCTTCCTTTTATCCATTTCGATACTTTTTAAAAGAGAAAATTCTGTACTATACTGTATGTATACGATAGCAAAGCTAAATAATAGTACAATAATGTTAAACAGTTAACGGCAAAAAATTCATCTTTGTGGTATTTCACCCCTTAAACCAAGTGACTGTTTTTGGACTGCTGCTCGTCCGGTTTTACTAACCGAAAATTAACGGTAACTTGTTAATTGACATCATAAAAGGACACGGAGCTTTGTTAGTAAATCTGATTTATGCTTACAACTCGTATTAATCGAATATTTGCTCGCACTAACTGAAAAACGGTATCAATTTTATAAGTCGCACTAATGGAAATCTCATTATTCGAACTCGCACTAATCGAGGCCTACCTGTATATCCGTTTCAATAGAATAACCAACAACTGACAACTGCACTTGCAAGTGCTGCTTTAATCTTAAACTGTGTGTGCATGTGTATGTGTGATTGTGATGACTGATTCTGATGATGTGTGTGTGTGGTGACTGTAAACATAAGCATGCGTGTAGATGAGTGAATGCATTCATATAGTCATGTACGCAGAGACGCGCGAATAAAATATAATCGAATATTATAATATTCACATGATATGATGAATTATCTAATTCGGGACATTTTCCGGGACATATATTAATACGGGACACGGGGCTTTAACCCGGGACTGTCCCAGAAAATCCGGAACGAATGGTGACTCTATGTCACATGTTGAAACTAGCAAGAAACACATTATCAGATAAAAGGATAATAACTTCAGAAATAGGTGACGTAAAATGGGAATATATAGTATATGTAATACAACATTTCTCTCAGCCAGAAAATTACAGAAGATTAATTCGGTAGTCTTATTTTCAATATTGTACTAATTTAATTATATAATAATAATTATTATTATAAATTAGCTGGCATATTCAATGTTGCTTGGGTCATAATATTTAAATATATTTAATTTACATAAACAATAACGCGACTAATCTTATTTCCACATTATTCGAAGATTAATCTTATCCGAATCATGAAACAATGTACGATTGGACTAAATTTTCTAAGTCGAAAACGATAATAAAGCGTTGTAAAAAGTACGTAAGCATTAGTTACTAACTTGTTGATTTAAAGATCATCTGTTGACAAAAAAAAACCATGATGGACTGCTCAATGTTAGAAAAGCGAAGCCGGCTGACACTTTATATTATCCTTCCTAAAAGATGGCGAACACGAACGTAAACTCAACGATATAGAAATTGACATTGTTTTGGTGGCCAGATATATCCCATTCATGTTAATAAGTGTGATGACCAGATCCAAATAATCAATAAAAAGAGAGTAGTACCCCAATACAGTAGCGCCGAGAGAAATCCCCGGGCCCGGGTTCGAACTAGGTTTTGGGCCTATATATATAATATTCTTTATTGTTAGGAAGCGGCCCGGGCCCTTCAATCTTCTATGGGCCCGAGGAATTTGTCTCCTCTTCCCTGCCCTCTCGGCGCCGCTGTCCCAATATCGAGTTTTATACCACGTGATCTTTCCACGTCAGCGGCATAGTTTTTGCTGATGTGGATTTTTGCTGTATGGATTGCTTTAATGGATATGGCCATTAAAGCAATCCATACAGGTGGTGTAAACATGCGAATACCTGGAGATTGGTTAGCTTAAAAGATCCTTTTACATTATAAAATTTCTAAGAAGGCTTCAGTTTCCACTTTTGTCGAATGTAAAAAGTTGATTAATTCACTGTCTAACTTAAGTCATGTGCTTCCGTGCTTAAAAGATCCTTTTACATTATAAAATTTCTAAGAAGGCTTCAGTTTCCACTTTTGTCGTAGAATGTAAAAAGTTGATTAATTCACTGCTTAACTTAAGTCATGTGCTTCCGCGACTAATCTTATTTCCACATTATTCGAAGATTAATCTTATCCGAATCATGAAACAATGCACGATTGGACTAAATTTTCTAAGTCGAAAACGATAATAAAGCTTTGTAAAAAGTACGTAAGCATTAGTTACTAACTTGTTGATTTAAAATTTTTTTTATTGAAGTTACTAAATCAATTCTTTGATTATTAAAATAGCATTTCATGAAAGGAAAACAAAAATATTTAATGTAATGGTAACTGCTAAAACCAACGATCTGAAACTCATGCTAGTTAAACGTTATCTGGCAAATCTTGGGTGCACAATTTTTTTTGTGCAAATCAAGGTCGAGAGCAAGACTTTATTATATTTTAATCAACTTTTAATAGTATGAATTAAACATTATATTTTTTTAATCAAATTCGGAAGGAAAATTAAAGATTATACAATAAATCAAAATACGCAATTCATAATATTCTGCCTGGTTAGTTTTAGATGACTCATCGCAGCATTAATTAGTAATGCTTTCTCATGTTGTTATTAATATCTTTAATATTTACAATCGAAATTATCGAAATCATTTAAGTTGCAATGTCTGCAAACAGGAATCAAAACAGCATCCAAGAAATTACAGTTAAAAAAAGAATCACTAGAAGTGTTATTGTTATTCGATTGCAGTTGAACAATCAATTCAATCAAATAAAAAAAAATATCAGTAATTGTTAAGAGATTTCGAAAACGATGCTCTCAAATGCAGCCAAATAAGGAGAAAGCCTCTAGTAAAAATCTTTTCTACACCATCTTTCACCGCGCACACGAAACTTCGTTATGAACCATCATTCGCTTGATTGTAACTAAATAATATTTGCAAAACGATGCTCTCAAATGCAGCCAAATAAGGAGAAAGCCTCTAGTAAAAATCTTTTCTACACAATCTTTCACCGCGCACACGAAACTTCGTTATGAACCATCATTCGCCTGATTGTAATTAAATAATATTTGCAAGTGCCTTTACATTTGCACCCGATATAAATTTGATATTAGCAGTTAAATATTCAGCAAGTATATACCTGTATGTATAGAATAGTTGACTGCGCAATAATTTTAAGTCGAACATTAATTACTATACTGGATTATTGTCCCGTCCCGTTCTAAAATACTGTAATGATATTTATCTCTTTATTATTTTCAATACGAAACCTGAAAAAATTTTCATAAGCCATACAGGTTAATGATCTTTCATTAAGACTCAATATTCTTTCTGTATGGAAAGTTTATTATTTATTAAATTGATATCCGTGATCTTATTTATTTAGTATCTAGAAATTACCCGCTCATATAAATGAGCGGAAATATAATCATGTGATTTAATCTAATATAATACTAGTGATTTAATCTAATAATACTGTATATAACGACAAAAACACCTCCGAATTCGTGCAGGGAATCCATCGATGAGGGAATCGTAAAACAGCATCCATTATTATGTTACAGCGTCCTCTGCGACTTCTGTGTTTTTAGAGGAACTACAATTTCAATGTAATTTCTATTTTTTAATTTTTAAATTATTAATAACAACAAATAATTTGGGCTGTTGTAGACATCCAAAATTAGAATTTTCTAAAGATACTCAATTTATAGAAATCGGTACAGTAGTTCAACCGAAAAAAGGAACAACCACCCAGCCAGCCACGTTTGACTATTGATATATATGATATTCACTCTTTATTGTAAAACCAGAAGCCTTGGGATTCCCGGAGCACAATTTTACACGTTCAAACAGAACACGATTTATGTATATATATTTAATTTTATATATTTATATTTTAAAGTTCCTAGTTTTTAAATAAACCAGCTAAATTAAAAAATATTTATGGTTCATTCAGTCAGAACTAAAACATCTGTAATATGTGACCGCACCGTAGTGGGAACTAGAATGGCCCGCGTTGGATATCTTCTGAATGGGAAGTGGCGTAAAATCAACGAAAAAACGTTGATTTTACGCCACTTTTTTGTATGAATGGCCCGCGTTGGATATCTTCTGAATGGGAAGTGGCGTAAAATCAACGAAAAAACGTTTCAAACGAGAGGTTATCTACCATACAAAAAAGAATGCAATTTTTTAAAGATAGCACTTGTTAAAGTAACGATTTTTCTTCACGCACTTCCTATCTTTGTTTTTAATATTTTTCTATACACATAAACAGTGGTGTACACAGAATCTTTGGTATTCGAGGAGGCATTTTTTGGTCCCCTCTCTCCCCCCAAAAAACACATCTGTTTTAACTTTCAACACACATTTTCTTAAATAATTTTTAAGTGAAAATTATACAAAAATTTTTATAGAAATATCTGGTGAATATTAATGATATTCCATGTTTTTATTCTCCATTCTGCTTGGTGCCCGGGGCAGATCGCCCCCCTCGACCCCTCTGGGTATGCCATTGCTCGTAAATAGACTAGCTCTTAGTGTTTTGTTCGTTCATAAAAAGATAATCAAATTGTTGCCATTTTTACATTAACTCAATACAACTCTCATATTTTCAATCCTTTCAACTGAGCGCGAAAGAACCGATTACCTACTGCCTTCCAATCTCAAAGAGGACCCAAACCCAAAGCCATTATCAAAAAAAGATGGCTGAACATCGATTCACTAAGTCCAATTAATGAGAAATACATTCGGCCTTCGTTCTCACGCCAATGCTATTCTCCTTCTTCGATTATTATTCTACGAAGCATTTTTTTTAAATCTCCAAAAATAAATAATATTTTATGTTATTAAAACTTTAATATGGTTTATTCCGTTCACTACTTCGCACCGTTCAACGTGATTATTTTGATTTATTGGTTTTTCTCGATTAGATTCCAAGTTTGGACACAACTTTTACAACGTCGGTACTCTCTATTTTGAACAATATTGCATCATCTTCAGTCGAAGAGAGACCGGTATTTCAACTTCTTCAAAATTTAAACAAGAAATACATATATGGTTAAATTGCTACCACCGATGCTATATTTTAAGTTAAAACAATGCAAATTATTTAAAATATATATTATTTACTTTAACAATAAATCAATATGAAAATTTCAGATTCTACTTGTCCCCAATTTTTATTTTTAGTTAAGTTCTTCTAAATGTCGATTAGCTTTTATTTAAGAAAATTAGCCTTTTGGTATTTTCTATTTATTAAACATTCCGTCTACACTTGACGACAACATCGAAAGTCAGTATTGTATCTATGGGAGAGCCATAGATTCAATACTTAGCCATAGTTTTTTTTTATATCACTACGCCGATGATATACTCCACTAAATTCTTCGCGATATTACAGTAAATTGCCATAAAATAATGACAATTTTGGCAAATAAGCTATAAGCTTCGAATAAAATTCGATATTAAAATTACGATATTATTTAGCATGTAGTAAATTATCTGTGTGTCTATAATACATACGATGATCAAATGCGCCATGATGTTCTGCACATTACAATTGATTCTAACTGTGCTTTTAATTGGAGAGTGTTTTAATTTTAAGTCGTACTCAAAAGGCTCATAATTAGCCGGCAAACGAAGCAAATGGTATTAAATGTTTATTCGAAATTGAAAACTGAAAACCCAGAGGCACGATTACATAAAAATAAACATCGTTCTTACTGACGTTGTTATCTTTTGTATCGAAATTGACTGTTCCGTGCGCATTAATACCGTCGCAAAAGTTGGTAATTCGCCGCTTCCATAGACTCAATACTGACTTCCGATGCTGTCGTCAAGTAGAGTAACGCTATGATAATCTAAGAAAAGACGGTGTAGGATTTATGTCAAACTAATTCATCTGGGGAAAAGCTCTCTTGTTATATCCTCCATATTAACATTGCGAAGAAGAAGAATGCCAAACTATTATCTGTCCACAAAATCCGCGCCTAGGGTGGATGAGTCCAAACGCGAAAGGGAGAGTAGCAGTCGGTATAATGACGGGTGGGAATATTGAATTAAGAATTTAGTAGCAAATAAATATCAATCAAATTATTGTCCGTTCACGATAGCCACGCTTAGCTAAGGTAGAGTCCAAACGCGAAAGGGAGAGTCGCAGTCGGTATAATAACGGGTGGGACCAAACGCGAAAGGGAGAGTCGCAGTCGGTATAATGACGGATGGGAATGCAAACGCGAAAGGGAGAGTCGCAGTCGGTATAATGACGGATGGGAATGGTTTGGTTTCGATTTACTTTTCTTTGCATATTTCTGTTATAAGCAAAAGGGAGAGTCGCAGTCGGTATAATGACGGGTGGGAATATTGAATTAATATTGTATTAAGTTCTGTTAAATATATTATTTCCAACGTCGAAACTAATCATTTAGAAGTTCTGTTAAATATACTATTTCCAACATCGAAACTAATCATTTATCATTCTGTTAAATATACTATTTCCAATGTCAAAACTAATCATTTAGCATTACAATAACTTCTGTTAAATATACTATTTCCAACTTCGAAACTAATCATTTAGCATTCGCAGTCGGTATAATGATGAGTGGGAATTATTGAATTAATATTATATTAAATTCTGTTAGTAATTATTTCCAACGTCGAAACTAATCATTTAGCATTCGACATTACAATAAAATATTTCCAACGTCGAAACTAATCATTTAGCATTCGGCCTTGACAAAATAAACTTCCATTCAACTTCAGTTATCTTGCATTTGAAAGCATCCATATGCATAAACTTCCATTCAACTTCAGTTATCTTGCGTTTGAAAACATCCATGCACGAAGCTGTCATCCCTATTTTGTCACTGAACTCGTCCAGTTAGCGCACGCGTACTCGCGTCGATGGTCGCGGCTAAGCTGGTCGGACAGTACTTAACTGTTTGCACCTTTCTCGTGGTAACGAGAAATCGCGATATCCGGATAAAAACGAAAAATTTATTCTAACTGTTTAATAGCGTTTCTTTTACGATTTGCCATAAATTAATCGATATATTTAAAATTAGGTATTTTATTTGGTTTGCCTGCTATCAAAGGCAAAATAGCAACCGGTGTAAGATCTGGGCATGAAAATTTTCGGCAATAATCGATTAATAAATTTTCCTATTCTCGTTTAAATCATTCGCATTTCCGTCATAAATATTGTTTTCCCATGTTGCTCTCGATAATTCGCCACGGTTTTTCCTTATACTGTTCATTTTCCACAACTATTCCGCCATCGTACCTCCAGATCAAAACTGATGATCCGAGAAATAAATGATTCACGCGTTATTTTCCTCATCATTCTCTCGTCATTTTAACGCTTCGAATAGTAAAAAGAATCCTTTCGATCGAATGTTCGAGAGTTTAATTTTTAAATAATGTTAATTTTTTTAAATTCTACTCGCCCTCTTTATATGGAATTCTTATCTCGAATCATTATTTTTTTAATACCATTAAAATTTTGTCAATTTTCTCTTCCCTCTAAGATTTTTCTCGGCCTCTAGCCACTATCATCAAAAATTTTGCTGGTAATATTTAATTATTACAAAATATTACTGGAAGAAAATTATGTGTAAATTTATTAATAAACATAATTAAAAAATAATCACTTGTACCCTTTTCAGATTTCTTAAATTATTTATTAAATTTGTTAAAAAAAACTATCGAGTTCTACGGCGGAATCGATTGAAAGGAAAACTGCAAAATCGATTTTCGAGTGTAGAACATAACATGATTCTTTCGAAGATAGGCAGAAAAACCTATCACCCGGCCACCCAACATGTTAATTTAACTATAAAAAAAAACCTGATGCTGTCGTCAAGTCGTAGGCAATAGCGAATTGGTGCTTATTAATATAACTAGTCAATATAGAGTGTGAAGAAAAAATTCGTCGTAAAATTTTGTATACTGATACGGGACCACGAAACAAGTCGAAATGAACATATGTCTAAATGGCGCCGTTTTCGAGTTATAATCCTAGCCAATCACTATGCAAAGCGTCACGACGCGTCGCATTGCGTTGCTCGCCTTACTACCCGGTAGTACTGTAAGTAGGAGAGCGACGCAATGCGTAAGTAGTGGTAACGCGACGCGTCGTGACGCTTTGTGTAATCGATGATGATTGACTAGCTTTAAAGGGTTATAACTCGAAAACGGTACTATTTAGACCATATGTTCATTAGACATTTTCGACTTGTTTCGAGGACCCCTATCAGCACAGAAAATTTTACGACGAAGTTTTTCTTCACACAGTTTATATAATCGGATGACTGGAGAACTTTCTTCGGAGAATATTTTTTTTCTCTCGATAAATTCCATTTCCATGAAATATTTAGTTTTAAAGCAGAGAAAATACACGATTCTGAAAATATCTATAATAGTAGCAATTACGTATAACGAAATTTTCCAAAAATATTATGAAAAATAATTTTAAATACGGAAAAGAAAACATAACGCAGCAGTGTAGGCCGAGATCCAGGAACTTATTATGTGTTACGAAATCATCTAATAACAACTATGAAAATATAAATCTTCGAATAAAAATTAAAAAAAAAAGCCAAAAAATATTCTAGAATTTTTTATTTGTATTTTTTAACATTCCAAATGCAATATTAGGAAAATTTTAGACGTGTCTATAAAAATTTATTTAACTACAACAGTATGTAAACTCGCTAATTGCTTAAATTAATATCAGAATTTATTTTTTATTTCGGCTATAATAATAATAATAATAATAATTCCGAAATTTATTTGTACAGTTTTTATTTCGTTTTAAATCGGCATTGGTCCACCGGGAAAAACTAAACTTTCGTCAATGATAAAGTCGTCTAAGGTTGCGAAATCATTACACGATTCAGTGAATCGTGTAATGATTAAACCAAAATGACTTTTGGTCAAATCAAACCAAATTAATATATTGTAATTCCAGATGTTTCTAGTTGAACTCTGTCGACCATACACACGCTACGTCGAAGAAAGAGCGGATAAATGAGTTTTAACAGTAAATATTTCTATGGGGAATAGTATTTTCCATACGTCTATTGCGCATTTCCGTAAAATTGCCGAAACCTTGTATTTTTTATTTTTTTTTTAATTTGCGGTTTTTATATCGAAACTTTCCTTAAGTTATTTTCTGGAGAATAAATAAGAGATATTGGATATATATGTATATATAAGTCTATTTTAACAATAGAAATTGAAAACAATGCAGAAGGAAAATTTTCGAACGGGTTGGAAAATAATTCAATTTGCATGAATTTGTAAAGATTTAATCCCAATAAAACTAGCTTTAAAATGCACGCCCAGATAATGCTTTAATGTCTTCATTAAATTTATTTATGTCCATGGTCATTCTTTAAAATTACAGCGGGCTTCCGTACAACGCGAGGGATAGGAGACACGCATTATCAGACGATTTTATGCAAATTTAAATTTGTCTCGCACTGATCGCGTATTGCTAACGAGATGTGTGAATTAATTTCAAATATGATTTTATTGTGGGAAGAGTGTTAATTAACTTATTTTAAAGAAGGTTTCTTTTAATAAAGAAAAAACAAACAGAATGCAAGTAATTAAATTTTAAAAAATATTATATGCAAGTAGACCTCATTTAACATTGACTCCGAAAATGCGGATTCCTATTACCCGACAAAAAGTTGCTAAAGTTGTCATGGAAACGAAATAAATATCGTTTGGTTTTTATTACAATCAACGGATATTATAGGTAAGGGATGAATAACGTTAAAAAATTTATTCTACGCGTTATGCGGGACTGTTTATAGCGTTGTATGGGTACTAGTCGCAATTTTTTTCGTCGCGTTATAGGAGAGCGTGTTATACGGGAGTTTATTATATATTTAAAATGCATAATTTTAAACATTTCTATTATTTTTATCCGATGGAATCATCCGAGTTTACGCCATTATCCGAAAAAAGGTTTTACGTTAATATAAAAGTTATTATAAAGTATTTTTTACTGCGTGCAATTTTTCTCTTCACTACCCAGCCAAAGGCGGAAGAATGATTAATGAATTATTATTTAGCAATTCGAGGGGAGCGGTAGACTCTCGGAGGCGTCGAGCCATGCCGAAAATTAGTTGAGGGTTTCCAAAACAGTTCCTCTATAATCGCGTAGAGAGATTGGTGATATCATTCTATTCGGATATAAAGAGATCGGACTGTAGCCCGAGTAAGAAACCCAAGCAGACTATGGCTATGACATATTCTAAGCAATATTAGCGTAAGTTATTTTACGAAAACAGACGAATGTTTTGGTCAAAAAAGGAGTACCTGCATATTCTAAGCAATATTAGCGTAAGTTATTTTACGAAAACAGACGAATGTTTTGGTCAAAAAAAAAGGAGTACCTGCACAGTTTAGAAACCATTGGATTATACTCGAGATCGGATATAAGTATCGGTTAGACCAGCTACAGCTTACAGCCTTATATTTTATTAAAAAAAATTAAAAGCATGTGAAGAAGCTTATTAAATGTTGCAGCTTAAGGGCCATTGCTCGCATCGTTTCAGGCCCGCAAAATTGGATTATACTCGAGATCGGATATAAGTATCGGTTAGACCAGCTACAGCTTACAGCCTGATATTTTATTAAAAAAAATTAAAAGCATATGAAGAAGCTTATTAAATGTTGCAGCTTAAGGGCCACTGCTCGCATCGTTTCAGGCCCGCAGAAGAATGACATTTCCGCTCTGATATCATTAGGCACTAGGCTATTGGATTATAATATTAAAATTACCGATGTGTGATTCGAATTCGGATGGCACGATAACTTGGATCTAATTCTTAGTTTTGGGGATTTGGTCAGGATATAATTTAGAACTATAAGTTTATCGGATGTCAGATGGCCAAGCGTCGCTATCCGGAATAAATACCGTATTCCGTCGATACACGAATAAAAAAACGCACTCGCATTGTTACTTGTACGTCAACTACGCATTTTTTCTACAAAAAACAATGCGTAGTTGACTCTATAGTCCCATCCGTTCTGTAAATTAGTTTGCTGCCGCTTAGGGAATAATTAAAATTTAGACAGCTATAACTGTTTAAATATCATAAAAATTTGAAAAATTTTCTATCAACAACGCGGATAAAATTTGTGAATAGCATTCGATACATCAATTATGATCAGTTAGTGTACACTTATATTAATGTTTCGTATTCGGTTTATAGAAACATTACTTTCCAGGAAATGGCATAAAAAAAAACTAGAGATTCGGTCTATTTAAATATTTTTTAGTAAAATATTTTTCTAACTTATTTTAGTATCGAAAACGTTTTAAATATTGGAATTATTTTAATAGATGATGGAGGAATGGAGTTTTTTCTATCTATAAAATTTAAAAATAAATTCAGATCTAAGAGAAATCCTCAGTTTAAATCGCTAAATTGGCTACTATCCGGAGAAAACAGCTTAATTTTGTTTTTAAAACGTTTATATAATTCGATGAACGTTACTAATCATGGTTATTAATTATCAGCGCCTGATCTAGGATGAGGCGAGCGAGGACAAAAATTATGAAGAGGCGCGAAAATGCAATTGCAATTTCACACACAAACTTTATTATATTTATCTTGACAATATTTCGTGCTATAAATAAGTCTACAAAGACATCATGGTAAAATTTTCTAACAGATAATACTTATGAAGGAAGAGAGAAACCAGTGCGAATTAAATTGTTATTACAGTATTTACATGATTGAATGACAGTCAGTCTAAACAAAATAAATATTTATGTTTCCCTCATGTTTTCCTGCATTGGCATATAGCCACCAGGATATCATAATCCCAAATATGCTTTATTTATTATTACTGTTTTTAACATAGATACTACTTTATTTTCATAAAAAGCTGTATATAATCCCAGTATATGTTTACTGTCTCCCAACCGAATCCAAGTTTTTTGTAGGTTACTCAATGATTATGCATCTGGTATTATATTCCAAGTTTCAAAGTATTAGATAGATTTATGTAGTAATGTGCGTGAGTGAAGAGGAGAGGGGCGCCATTTTCTAATGTTTTCTCAGGCATTGGCCTCAGCTGACAAAATATGTAGATCCGGCGCTGCTACCAACCAACAAAATTTTATCGGATTTCCCCAAAAATTTTACAATTTTTAAAGTACCATTAGACGCCATTTTGTTTTGGGGCCCGAAACAAAATGGCGCCTAATGAAGCTTTGGTTTATAAGCATCGGCTAATAAAACAAAGTCGAAAATTCTGAATTTCTACTTTTACTTGTTGGCCAATGTTTCCCGAATAAAAATTATCACTTTTATAATAAAAATAAATTGTTAAAAAAAGTAAAAATTATCCATCAATATTGTATTTAATCGGCTTTAGAGTGATTTTGAACATTTAAAAATTATTATTTTAGAAAAGCATATTCTAAAATGCTGTAACTCTGACATACACGTGCATTTCCTGAAATCTTTATACGTTGATACAATACAATAAAGTATTATGTTCCATTGATATCATTTCAATGGCTGTAAGAAACTGGTTTATAATTGAAGAGTTGGGAGGAACAAAATGTCGAAAGTATAATTATAATTAATTATTTTTAACGTATTCATTATTCAAGTTTCGGTTAAATCTAAGAAAGACCATCTGGGAGTCTGCTGACTGTGCCAAGATGACGCGATATTTGGGTGTTACCAGAAGAGTCCGGGTTCAGTTCCCGGAAAGACTGTTTCTTTGAAAATGCTACTGTTAGTGACCACGAAGCGGAAAGTAGTAGATTGATTAAAAGAGAAAAAATTACGACGTAATGTTTAAATGATTGTTTTCTTTAAAGCGTTAATAAACTTTGGATTGGGTCATTTTAACGTCCACTATTATAACCTTACTAAATATTTTTTCGAAGAATTTTGATGACGAAGGGAATGGTCTGACGTATTTTTATTCTTACCGAGATGAATCATTCGCTAAAAATTACTGGATGATTCACTTCTTTGATAACCTAAGGATTTTCGGAATCACGCTAAAACTTTAGAGCAGAAATCCGATATAACTAGATGAGTATCAGACGTGGTAACACTGGCAATCGTCAAATTAATGATAAATTTTTGCTATTTCATAATGGATAGCGAAATTAATTGGTTAAAGCTGTTGATGATAGTCGCACGCAATTTCAATTGCGTGCAAATATCGACAGCTTTAACCAACGAATATTATGTAGATAAATGCAACCAGATACAATGTATGCAACAAATCCAATTTTAAAAATGTGATGAGTATAGTCGCACGCAATTTCAATTGCGTGCAAATATCGACAGCTTTAACCAACGAATATTATTTAGATAAATGCAACTAGATACAATGTATGCAACAAATCCAATTTAAAAATGTGATGAATATTCTGTGTGTTCATCTGTATTCGTAAACTAAAATAAGCCAACACTCAAAGAGTTGTTTCTCTAGTTTCTGCATTAAAATCAACTTATTCTGCTCAGTGCTAGCCTTTTTATTTATTTACCGAAAGACAATTAATCACATTTAAAACTGTTAAATCCACCCAACACGATAATCGGTAATGGATGATTTAAGATTACGAATCTTCAAATTTTGCAAGATAGTTTAGCATATTATCACATTATTGCGAGGCGTGTCTTTATTACATTAGGACGCTTTGCAAAATAGTTTATTCTTTACCACTGATTAGTTGAGACAGATAGGACACTCTCATAAACTCTATTGTATACAAGAAACGAACGAAGCGCCTCTATGGAGAGTACTTGAAATGAACTCAACTATTAATAAAAATGATGTTTTAATGTATTGAAAATTTTAATTATAAAAGTTTTTTATACTAAAACTGCCATAAGATTCGTAGAAACAATAATAACCGATCTTCCACTATCTACAACAAAAGTGAAATGAGTAACGCCAGGTATTGCCAATAGTGGCAGCACCTTCGAATAAACGAAGTATCCCATCTGTATCAACTAATTTGTGATTCTTTACTATTATAAAACATTTTTCTCATACTTAGGCACGTCACTTGTGAAAATCTTTTCAGGCAGTTTCGATTCCATCTTTTCAATTCTTTAGCGATTCATTCGATATTCTGAATATACCAGAACAATTGTTTTCTGATAGAAATGGAAAGATATCTAAGCGAAATTGTTTAAATAATCCTTAGATCATCATCCGTCATCATTTAGGCCAACTATTGATACTATGACATCAGCATCTGAGATCAAGGACTTGTCTGAGATTAAATCTAGACAAAACCTTCGTGAAACTGTGGAACATTTTGCTATATGTCTTAAATATTTATAAAATCATCATTCAAAACAAGTAAAACGCGATCACCATACTTGAAGGAATTTCATGAAATTTTAGAGTATATTTATACAGATAAATAAATGATTTCTGTTAAAGTAAATACTAGAAATCATTTATTATGTTGATCCATACAGATACAGAGTTATATTCAATGTGGAAAAAAGTTTTATTTTTAAACCATTTTACAAAAAATTTGGCTCTGTATTCGTATTTCATTCGTCCATCCATCCAATAATGGACAACCATGCATAAACATCTGCGATATGTTCATTAAACGTGAGAAAAATGATCCTTTTTTGAAGTGATTAATAACTGGTAATGAAAAATGGATCGTTTACAACAATATGGTGCGCAAACAGTCTTGGTCCCCTCAAATTATTTATTATTAGATGGATAATGAAAAATGGATCGTTTACAACAATATGGTGCGCAAACAGTCTTGGTCCCCTCAAATGATTTATTATTAGATGGATTTGTTATGGTTTGTTATGGCTATACGGAGAATATGAAAAATTTCACACGGACTAGATGACTAATTGTTGCTATTTTAAATATTGATATCAAAGACTGGTTATATAGGCAATTTGCATTTTTCCATACTCAAATTTGGATCCCAGATGCTCCTATCCTCGATAATTAAACATCACAAAGCATTCAAAGATTAGATATCATTCCTTATCGTTTAAGATAGCGCTCCTCAAATATTTTTAATCGCGCATTATTTTATCAATAAAATTAGCGAAGCGCCTCTTTTATCCACAAATAATAATAACACAACCCTCTATATAACAGACAAATAAGAAGGGAAGCGAAAGAAAGAGAGGGAAAAACATTTAAGTATCACTTTCCGTTCTGATTATTCTATATCCAATTCATGTTTGACAGTCCGACTATCTTCCTCCTGAGTTCACATGTTGGTGATCAGCCATCGAAGATATAGTCTGGTGGAGTGGTTGCACCACTTCGTCAGGCTGTTAACTTCTGACTACAATGGCAAAGTTTAACTACCAAGAACACAGAAAGATGACTGGAGCAGACAACCCTCCTTGCCACGTAAAGGCGAGGGCCAAAGGCAGATATAGTTTACAATATTATATTATATAATTATTTTCACTGTTTGGCGTAAAGTCGTATAACAAATATCTCAAGAACATGGCACAGCATTCAAATTTTAGAATATCGTTTCGGTTTTTATGATTGTTGGTCAGTACCAATTTCGAAGTCCCCGATGACCCCGTTATAAAATGGCAACATTTAAAATTTAAAAATTTCTATATACAGCGGATTGTCGTACAACGCGAAGGATACATTCCGCGTTATATGAGGCACGCATTATAAGACGATTTTATGCAAATTTAAATTTGCATAAAGTCTCTGTTCGCGTATTGCTAATGAGATATGTGTTAGTTTCAAATATGATTTTATTGTGTGCAGACTATTAATTAATTTGTTTTAAAAAAGTTTTTTTTTTAACCCGACGAAAAAGTTTTAAATTTGTCATGGAAACGAAATAAACATCGTTTGATTTTTATTACTATCAACGGATATTATTAAATAACGATTTAAAAAATTTATCCTACGCGTTATACGGGATTGTTTATAGCGTTGTATGAGTATTAGTCGCAATTTTTTCGTCCCGTTATATGGGAGTTTACTGCATTTTATTTGAACAATACAGTAAAGTCTCGTATAACGAGCTTTTTTTTTACACAAATAACGATATAGTCATTTGATCGTTTTGTAGAAACGGCTATATGATATTTACCAACAATAAAAAACTTTATTTTTTTAATTTTCATTTAATGTTTTTAACATTTTTCTGCGAATCTGTTTACTTATATAGCCGCATCTGATATGTATATTTATGTTTTGAATTACACGACGAACTTTATCGAATAATAATAATAATAATAATAATAATAATAGGTTTTAAACTAACTTTTATATTAAGAAATATCTTGGTTACTAAAAGTTAATTAAAATGTTTGCCCCCACAAGGACGAATGTTTTTCTGTCTTCTCCATTTTAACTGTTTGCGTTATGTAGTACGTTCCTAAACTTGTTTTCGTTTTCTGTATTCATGGATGGTTTCTATTTCTCATTCATGCGCTTTTTTTCATCGAGATTTAGCGATTATAATCTACTCTTGTAGTTATTCCGATTACAATCTTAGTTTTTCACGCTTAAGATAACCCGTAATAAAATTCAGCGTAAATAGTAGAAGCCTACAGTTACCAACATAAACAGCTTAGTATTCGCTTATCCATATTTTTCACAACTAAATATCAAAATATTTCGACTAAAACAATAATAATTTTTGACATAAGCATCAATATATTCATTTTATAAATATTCTATCCAACGGTTTTTTTTTTATTCGACATATTTTCTTAATTTTACCACAGACAATTTTATGAAGCGTAATATAGATTTCTGGATGGCGTAAAAATGTGTTATCACATCAGTTTTAAAACCTGTCGAGGCGAAAATAAATTTTGTATACAGAGGACTCCCGTACAACGCGGGCGATACGGTCCGCGTTATACGAGGCACGCATTATCAGACGCTTTTATGCAAATTTAAACTTGTGTGAGTTCCAACACTGATCGCATATGGCTGATGAGATGGCATTAGTTCAAATATGATTTTATTGTGCTGCAGAGTGTTAATTAACTTGTTTTAAAGAAGGTTTCTCATAATAAAAGAAAAAGCAAAACGCAACTAAATACAGGTAACTAAATTTTAAAAAATATTATATACAGATAGACCCATATAACACGGACTCCGAAAACGCGAATTCCTATAACCCGAAGAAAAGTTGCTAAAGTTGTGATAGAAACGAAATAAACATCGTTTGGTTTTTATTACTATCAACGGATATTATAAGTAACGTTAAAAAAATTATCCTACGCGTTATACGGGGCTGTTTATAGCGTTATATTGGCACTAGTCGCAATTTTTTCTTCGTATTATACGGGAATTACTGTATTTTAATCTACATCTACGCTTATTATTATCGAGAAATTTTTTGAATTTACTCTAAAGTTTAATTTCTTTACGAGACATTTTGAAATTATTATAGACTCGCAGTGCTTCTCAAAGTGTGAGTCGCGACCCCATATGGGGTCGCGTAACAAAATTTGGGGTCGTAGAAATTTTAGCAAATGTCTTAATTCGTATTCCTAGTTTATATACACAGAATCGCGAAAATATTTTCTCGTATAAAAGGGGTCGCCAAGTGGAAAAGTTTGAGAAGCGTTGTTATAGAGAAATCGAATAATACGCTCTACATAAATTCTAGAACACTACAATTTCTTCCTGATAGGAAAAATTCTACTATAACTAGAATTTTTATAGGCCGTACGTATAAATATGGTTTCTAAGCTTTTCTGTTGGATCGATTTTTTTATATAAAAGTGCGGAAACGACAAAAAACGGACCTGTTGTTCCGTTTTTCCGGATAAAAAACAGGAATATGGCTGCTGGCGTACAAACTCCGATCAGTAGCTATTAGAGGGAGGCAAGAACCTCACGATTTTAGGTGCCTCAATTTATAACTCAACATATTAGAAAAGTATATATTTGTATACTTTTTATACTGTTCGAGCTTCAATGTTTGAAGTTTTCTATCACTGTTTTCACTTTTCTCCTGCACTTTCCACTGTATATTTGTCAATTTTGCTTTTTTTTTTTTTTTTTTTTTTTTTTTTTTTTTTTTTTTTTTTTTTTCCGATCTTTTTTTGAAGGGCCTCAAAAATATTAGTTGCCCCGGGCCTCGCATTTTTTCTGAAAGTCCCTGCCTACGATCTAAATATATAAATTATTAAAGAGGAATATGTTTTGATGATTAGGCCAAAAATATCGTTTAGAAAAGTGCTGCGAAGAAGAGAATTGTTAAATTTCACAATTTTATAATGTTCATAAAAATATTTTATAACGTTGGTAAGAAATAAGCATTAAACACCAACAGAAAACACTTAAGAATTAAATTTGTAAAAAAGGAAATATTATATATATATACTTTATTTTTTAATACAAAATTACGACACAGAATACTAGCTAAGCGGATAAAAAAATATAAAATAAATCAAGAAAATTTTATTATTAGTAATAGTGAATGGTTTGGAGGAATTGTTAATTATTTATTAAAATTTATAAACAGAATGTGCCTGAAAATGGTTTGAAAGGATAGAATAAATTTGAAAAATATCTTAAAAATAAACTATAAATCCTTTTAATTAGAAACACTCAACCGATAAAGAAAATAATAATAATCCGATTTATATATAGAAAAGTCATGGGAGTAGAACAAAAATTCATTAACTTGTAAGTACGATGGTGCGGGAGGGGGGAAAAACAGGTTGTTTTCGAAATATTGGCACCTTGGTCCAAAATAATATTTGCTTTCCTTCATCATTAGTACAATATACTGGGCCGGATTAAGCTAGTGAGGGCCTGTAACATATGTTAAGAAAGGGGAATAAAACAACACAAATATATTTGAACACATAAAAACAATAGTAATTAATATTATTAGCGTTTTAAATTATGCTAAAAATAATGAAGAGTCACACTAAGTCACCCTCTTATGCTCTTTTTCTCACAATTTCGTGACACAAAATGAAAATGCGCTAAATATGGCATAAATCACAAGATCATTCATTGGTTTAACGCTCCTATTAGATGACCAAAAATTATGTACATATATGCGTTAATCCGACTCTGACAATATATAAGATTTAATTAGAAGAAACGATTCTTAATATGGAAAAAATAGCCCTAAAATTTAGTATAAAAAATCTAATCATCCGATTCATTAAATCATCATCAGGAGGGAATTCCCCGTGAGGGATTTTTCGTGTTTCAAGGGGGAATCACTAATGAAATAAAATAAAATGTCCATTATAAGTTTTAAAATAATCTAATAAATAGTTAAAAAATAGCTATAATAAATTTATTATACTACAGAAAAATTAAAATATTTTCATTATTACGTACATATTATTTAAAATACCCGTTTTGAGTTAGGCTATCTTGGAAGTGGGAATTGTATTCTGAACTAAGTTGTGAAAAAGTATAATGGAGCAAAAAAGTTGAGATTCCTTGGATCATTTAGCGAATAAAATTAAAATACTCTTAGATTGGTTTAATTTTTAGAATCATTTAATCATTAGATTTATTTAGATTCAGATTTTTTATGCTGTTTAATTAAAAAACAGCGTTAAATTTTATTATCCTTTTAAAGTTAAAATTCCAAATGATGAAGGAAATTCCATAACAACATATATCGTGTCATCCGGATATATATTATTCTATACGTACAAAAAAATAATTGCTAGAAAATGGTCGCATGTTATACATTTTCCTTGGATTGTTCAAATATATATAGTGTATAGTATATTAGAGTCTAAATTCGAGCAGAATCATTATTATAATCGGTTGAATATACATTTCCAGTAAACACGCTTGCATTCTCGAATGTATAAATTGCAAAAATTTGAATATTTACTTAATTTACACCTTTTCTAACGAAATAGTAACTAATACAGTTTACACCTTTTCTAACGAAAAGGTGTAAATTGTATTAGTTACCATTTCGTTTAAAAAAATTTGAATATTTACTTAATTTACACCTTTTCTAACGAAATAGTAACTAATACAGTTTGCACCTTTTCGTTAGAAAAGGTGTAAATTGTCTTAGTTACTATTTCGTTTAGACCGTTACACCTTTCGTTACCGTTTACACCTTTTCTAATGAAAAGGTGTAAACGGTATTAGTTAACATACATAACAGCCATATTCATCGAGTATTGTCTACTAAATTTGATCATTCGTCTAGTCAATAAACATATTATCGAATAAATTTAGTAATTAGAGCACCTGAGTCGATGATCAATTTTAGTCATCTGGTGATATTTTATAACATAAAAAATATTTATTAAAATTTATCAAAAATATATATACCTACTAACTGTATAAAGTAATTAAGCGTATCTTTACTATTATTGTTTTTTTCGCTACTGAATAAGTAATAAATAATAGAATATATTTTATGCTCGTGTTTGCTGCTTATTGTTATATTTATAGATGATGCCAAAGCCGAAATGCTTTGTAATTTATTATTAGCTTATTTAAACTTATTTTGCAATATTTTATGTAAAAAAAATATCCCGATACGCATCATCATTACATAAATATAAAACAGGCACACGCTTCATAAATAATAACACACACAACCCTACTACAGTATATGTAAATCATGGTAAGAAACAATGTCCTTACTTTATACTATTATAAGAAACGGCGCTAATATAAAACAGACGCGATGTGTTTTTTAATTTGTCTAATAAATAAAAAATAAATGGTTTTCCGAAGATTTTTACTATTATGGGGAAGGTGTATGACGAATGTTTTTTTTTCTTTTACTATCGACTTCCTCCATATTGTACTGCTTACTAGTTAGTACTGGTAGGTTGTACAAGGTTATTGTGCAGTAGTTATCGCGAGTCAAACTTTAAAGGAAATATGGAATCCGATAGAAATAATCATTGTATTCGGTAACTGGATGCGTGCCAAATATTTACGGATCGTCTTCGAATTTTTATTTTTTTGTTTTTAAGTTTAAAAAATTTGATAAATTAATAATTTAGTAAAAAAAAAAAAGATCGTGTGGCTGGTCGGAAATTTATTTTTAGAATATGTCGATTATTTTTAAATTGAGGCGATTCACCTGTCTTCTTTTTCTTCTTGGTGGCGCTTTTTCCCTAAAGAACGTTAATTATTTAAACGTCATTTCTAGTGTTGCCAATAAAATTTAATTCTTCTTTTGGTGATGTTAATACAGTTTAACGGTGTTTCTTTCCTCTGATAAAGACGTAGCATCCTTTAAATCGGTTCAAAATATTGATAACATATTTTCACCATATCCTTCGGTGCCTGCTTTTTTTGTTATAATAAAAATTTGCAAAAGTCCTGAAAGATACAATTAAAATATAAAGATTATTGACTGCGTAAGTTCTTTAATTAATAATTATAATTTTGCCCGTCTAGTCACGCTATTTTGCATTAATTCTTATACAAATTTCTGTAAAAAGTAATAAAAATACGAAAAAAACGTGATTATAGTCTAAAATATTTATAGATAAGCGTGTGTAACATGTTGCCAGTTCATCATTCACTCACGAAAAAACGCCAAAAAATAAACTTCGTTGGAACAAATTAACCATCTGAATTTTGTTTAAAAAATTAGCTTGCGAAAATGGCGAGAAAATAAAAATTTGGTTACTAGATGATAGCATTGGAAGTCAGTATTAAGTCTATGGGATCCTATTAATCTCATTACTATACTCTCCCATAGACTCAATACTGACTTCCTATGCTGTCTTCAGGTAAATTTTTATATTCTTATTTGTTAATTAAACCGATTCCCGATTCAAAATTTTAATTGATACTAATCTCGATAGAAAATTCCCAAATTAAATTTATATATAAATCTAACAAGCAAACGAATTAAAATTATTTTGGAGTGAGTCGAATGGAATCTTGGCCACTTGTTCAAAAATTTCTTTCTACTTTGATCTGGAGAGATAAGTTAAGCACTTCTTCTGCGTAATACCGACTAAAATCGGCTAGGAAAAAGTGTTTTAACTGTATTTTAAATACAAATAGCATCTATATACGAGTGCGGAAGGTCCTCCTTTCGATCACTTCGCTATACGCCGCTAATCAGCATCGATACACTTTATTAAAATGAATTATCGATGGAGGTTGAATGATGCTGCTGGAAGAGAAAGTTCCAGAATCGTTGCTCTAGATAATTCTATAGGCTAAAGCGTTTCCTCGTCTAAAACGATACAAATCCAGCTTAATTCGACTTCCTACTATATAATGCGGATCTGACAATGCACTTCCTTCCCCAGACGATGCAGTTTTTTTTAAACAGCTGCGTGTAGATCGTACATGCCACGTAATGCAAACTTTCTGCTAACGCATCTTTTTACGCTTTATGGCCCGAGAGGTTTAAAAATTTCACTTTAATACTTCTACCGACCATGACAGTGTAACTGTAATCCGTACTTTAACCCACCAAAAGAATATAATACTCATAAATTACATAATAATATTCATCGACCGCGGCCATGTTTGACAACATATCGTGATAATTTTATTATTAAATATTCAAATTTCATAATACTGTTGCATCATTTTTTCTTAATTATCGATTTCTATTATTATCCGCTACATCTGCCGAATAGCAATGATTGGATCAATTTGCATTTTAAATACTTTTTTCCTTCTTCCCTATTTGTTGCCAAGTTAAAATATTTGAAAAAAAAGGCAGGATAAGTAAAATCCAAAGAATTCGTGGCATGTTGATCCAGGACTTTCCAATTTCTTTACTTTTCCAAACCACTTTTGTTTTCTAAGAGATTAAAAATAAAAATAATATAAATATACTGGTAAACGAACAAAGCACATAATACACTTTTACCGTTCTTGTAAAGTCTGAACTTACGGATGAACTTGGATTTTTCCGAGAAATGCTCTTTGTACTTGAGACAGAGTATCGAGTGGTGAGGTGGAAATTTTATTGTTTTTTTTTTATTTTTTGCATTTTTTTAAACGTTCTTTTCTCCTATGCGAGCACCTTCCTCCGCCGAGAATCGTTAACAAATCACAGGACGGCAAGACGTTTCAGCGACCTGTTTTCCAGTCAGGTTTTAGCAGCGCACACCAGACAGGATAGGTACAGGTTTGGTTGACGGTTAACAAGTTACAAGCAGTGGCGCCTTCAATGCCAACATTGACTGAGAAACCCAGATAAAGGACAAAGATTTACCCCAGACGAATTTACAATACGAGTAACCATATATATATATATCCGTTTACGAACAAACTGCTGCCGATCTTTATTAATGTATGTTATGCCAACCCTTAAGATCCGACGATGCGTTGTTATATACCAACTGTTAAATTAAGTTTTATCCTAGTCAGTTGTCTCGACAATAGTGTGGTATGTAGTAATATATACGTTTGATTTTTTTAAATCTCACCATGAAGATAAGGTGACCAACCCTTTGATATACCTAATTTACAGAAGAAGAAGGTGTCCTTACCAAGATGTCTTTCGAGAATCGAGCGGTATACATAGTAAGTTCAAATTTTTATCTGTGTTTTGATGTTTAAAGGTTTTTTTCTGTTAACTTTATACGATTATCGGTAAAACCGTTTACGTTCTTACGTATTTATATAAAACGACTTGTAAAAAAGTTAACCAGTCGACAGAATGGTAACTTTTAAATAGTTAAAAATTAAAAAGAAACAGGCTAAGATACGTCATCAGTTTTTATTGAACTAGAAATACTTCGGGAGTATGAGTTGACAGGCTGGTGTGACAACTTATCGGCAGGCAGTGTATACTGTAAGTTTTTCTCAGTTTTCTGGATATCTCTTTGAATAGTAATTTAAAACATAGTAAAGGACGGTTGTAGCTGAATGCAACTTTTATTCTCTGTGTATACAGGTGTGAATTTGCCCATTCAGTTTTACAAAACGCTTCCTGTCTCTAGTCCTATATCCACACCAGTGTGTACGTTACGTACGACAGTGTTTTAATATATTATCTACATCGTATATACGTAAAAAAATTAACGAACAGAACACGGCAGTCGACATCCCCCTTTAACTTTTTCGTTCTTAGTCAATATGGAAGAATTATAATGACGATTTCTTAGTCAAAACGGTTTTCAATTATATCCGCTAACTGACCTAAAGTACGAGTTTTTCCATTGGTATGGAATTAGGTTAAAAGTAAAAAAGTATCATTTAAATGTTAGCGTATTTGCCGAGTAGGTATATCTCAGGTATGCAGACATAACAGAAATTATTTAGACCGAAAGTTATTATCTGTTTCCTTTAATGATAGAATATCGCGTGGAAATATCGAATTATAACCATTTGGTTGATGGAGTGATGTTGTAAGCGGAAATATTTCCAACCAAATACGCACTTTTTCTGCTGGAAGAATGCCGGAATGTCAGGTATTAAACGGTAAAATTTTAAAGGATGTGATTCAAAATAATGGTATTTCTTTATTTTCTGTTTTTGATTGTTACTGTACCGTTTTTCTGTGTTTAGTCTACTGTCGTTAGAAGGTTTAGCTACATAAATAATACTAGCAATGAGAGTAAAAATGCTATATACCGTACGCTAAATATACCTAGTTTTATCAACTCTAATCAAAAAATACTTTCTATTTTTCGTATATAGAAAATTGCTGGAGCAAACTGTTGTTCTAAGCGTTAGAATTACGAAAAGTATTGCTGCTAATGTTAGATTTTGAAGAAAAATACGAGAGACAAGAGCTAAGTTCGATGTAAAACTGGTAAAGGGTTTAATCTACATAACGCAAACTACTGACTTCATTTTAATATAGATCATATATAAAAATAAAGTTTAAATTCCTCCATAAGCGGGTTAAGTTGCAACCAGTTATAACTTTCGTAAATAATGATTACTTAACGAGAAAAAAAATTCTGACATATTAGAAATGGCATGGCTTTATTATATTTAACCGTATATTAATTTCTTCCCTTATAAAAATAACTGTTATCACTCTAAACCATTTTATCCTACTTCGAAACAGGTAACGAAAGCCTGGAATCGTTTTACCAATAATTTTTCTACCAAAGTTCTGATTGTGTACTGTTACCAGTTTTATCAGTTTAAGAGACCACCGTTTATAATTCTTATTGTACAGCATCCAGATTTCTTCCTTCGATCGCCACGACACCTACGTAAATTTTACATATCGATACGGTATTGACACATATTTTTTTTTCTACAAAAAATTTTATATATTTATATACTGTATGTATGTATGTGTATATATATTTTATTATTTGTAAATGGGGACAGGAAGACTTTAAATAGAAACGAGATGGAAAAAGAAACACGGCGGATAGAAAAATTACTCAATTTTTAATGATTTGAGTTATCGTAATGAAAATCTTTCGAAGTCGTTACGTCAGAGAATATTTTATTGGGTGGAAAATTCCAGAAACAATGCTTATTTCAATTTTTCCTTGTTTGTGTAAGTTTTATGCAATTTCTAGTCGATAAAAGAACACGAGACTGGACCTAAACTTTGTCCACCACCGATTGTTAATTTGGAGTGTCGGGTTTCTTGCCTTTTGCTCGTCTTTTCTGTAACTCTATCCCCCTTTATTTACGGCTCCGACTTTCGATACATGCTTTTAGTTCAACGACACACCGTTAGGCGTCGCGTTATATAAAATTAATGGTGGTCAAAGGCTGCGTCATTCATGGGCGGACTAACCTGCCAGGCAGGAAATGACGCATTTTTTTTAGAACGCTTCCCCCCACGCCAGAAAGTTTTCTGTAACGAAATTAAAATTTTACTACGTATATTGAGAAATTCGGCGTGGCCGGCGCCTGGTTGGCACGTTTCGAACAATGATAGATATCGGGAACGTTAATAAAAGGACACACACCGTCGACCTCTATTTAAAACAATATATTTAGCAATAAACCCCAGCTTAAAAATTGTTTTTTATTATAATAAACGGTTTCGAAATCGGTTATGATTTTCTCTAACTTTATTGCCAAATGGTGGAAGTCAGTCGGTCGGTGTACAAATCCCACAGAGTAATCGATGGTAATTTATTGAACTCGAAGTCGTTCAAGGTCTGTAATCATACGTGACGACTTCTGAAGAATTCCAGCGGGAAAAAATAACAAAAATTCTTTCCGAAATGTCTTTAAACTAACGATAAATGTTATTTTTTTTTTTTTATGGATTTTAGAATTCAGATAATGAAACTAAGAACGGGGATAAAGATGTCCGAGAGAGTAAATCAAAAGATAACAGGGAAGATTCCGAAAATCCTTCCATCTCGGAAGAAGAGAACGACGTGATTTCGGAAGAAACGGATGGAAAAAAACGACTGATAAGATTAAGTTTAGACCTAAACATTCCGCTGCAAAACCAGGTAGAAGCGGTGAACTACGGTTTCGAAAAGGAAGAAACCGCCACCAACTTTAACGACGATGCTAACGTCGACAAATATCACCAAAACGACTCTTCTAATCATCACTACATCGCGGAATTGTTAGGAAAACCGGTGGATAAAGTGCTGAATACGCGCGAAACCGAAATCACCATTCCCGACGAAACGGTGATGAATTGCAATAAGGATAAATCAAAAAATAAATATTCGCACCCATCTAAAGGTTCGGAAAAGATACCTTTGGAAGAAGTGCGCACAACCGTTGTTCCTATTATAAGCAATAATTGCGAAAAGGCACTGGAAGCTCAGAGAGAATATCTGGATGTCAGTGCTCAGAACGGTGGCAAAGATATACATAACGTGGAAAACAGTCAGGCGGCGGCTAAGCTGAATCGGCAGAACAATGGCACGGGAAAAGCCTTCGAAGAATACTTCATGCCAGCCAACACTCACAAGAAACTCCTCAGGTAAGTCTATCTTAAATTTTCACATTTTTTAAAGGTAAATTCTCCACCCTACTGGCCCAATTAACCTGAAAAATCGGTTAATTACTTTCGTATTAAATGTATTATAGATAATACTTGATACTCAGATCATTCGCATATTTCCACCGCCATTTATGGACCATATTGCTGTTTAAAAAAAAAGACTCTTTTTTTATATTAACTGGCTCATCCTTCATTCCTATTAGGCTCGACGTCATCTGGCTCCCAGCAATTTTTACCCATTTTTCGCCTCACTAAAGGATTAAAAAGAAAAAAAAACATATATACGAGAAGAGCTACAAATCTTGATAATTATCATGGCCAGAAAACATAATTATTAATATCTGTTTTAAGTTTCTTTCCTAGGATATGTTAAACATTTTCTGAGTTTTTTTATGGTCCGGAAGAAAAAGCCATTAGGTATTATTTTACTGTTTGGTAAATCGAATTAGAATAAAACAGTAATATCATTCTCGAGATGGAAAGTTTTCTTTGGAAACGATAATTCGTTCCACTCCTTGGTTTCGTCTATTGATGTTTGTTCTTCGGAGCGACGAATTAAAAGAAAAATTTTTATTATTCTTACAGTTTTATTTTATTATACCTGTTTCCAATCGTTTGGCAGGGGAGAAAAATTATACTTGACCAAAGAAAAAGAAGCCACATGCAACGGTTGGAAACTCGTGATCGTTGGTGGCACCGTTCTACTGATCGTGGCAGGAGTTTTACTAGGAATTCTAGCTGCCGGTAAGTCACGCTTTATCTATCTACTCCGTAGTAAATCCATAAAATTTGTTATGGCACAACAGAATTAGCCATTAAGAAAAAGTTACTCGTGTCTAGTGGATGGGTCAGCAATTTATAATTCTAACTAAACTTCGATTCCTCCCAGATAGAAAGAAAAAATGAAGGTATCGTATATGTATGCCAACCAACTGAAAACACGAGATATCTTTTATACAGGAATGTTATCTTTAATGCGTTTTATCTGGTGATAAATATTTTTATCAAAGGAAATGGAAAGACAATCTGAAATCATCCGAATATGAAAGAAATCTAAGGAAGTTAGCTTCCTGTATAGACCCATATAGGAAGCTCTTTATCTATTGGAATACATAAAATTATTTTTTATTTTTTTATATTTTCCAACCAGAAGGAAAAAGTTTAAAAAACTATTAGGCTACCAATAGTTGCACCCAGTCTGTTGGTGGCCAAATTTGTGTGGGAGAGACACTTAAACAGGCAAAAATCCTGTCGAAACAAGTAGCGTATGGGTAACAATACATTTATAAGTTGCGAGAAAATAATATGGACATAAAAATTTGCTCAAATTCGGGACTGGTAGTAGTAAACAAATATCATTATATGAGAAGAACTGTTAACAGAACGACACTGTCTACAATAGAATTTAAAAAACGAAAACAAACTAGAAGAACGAGTAATAGAAAAAAAAAATGAAGCATTCCACTCTAAAAATAGAACTAAATTCGATCGAAAATAAAACCGATTCCTAAAATATTTCAAACAGATAAATAGGGAGAATTAAAAGAAAAAGGCCGGGAACGATTTCTTATCTTCAAAAATGTTCGATGCTTAAAAGAAATATTTAGGTCGATGAACTGGGACGAGTATACATGTCTTGTAAATATAATAATTGCCATCAAATGAGGCTAGTCCGATAAGCCAGAATACCAACCGCGCAAATTCGATTATCCGGTATCTATCATCCCAGATAAGCCATCGAATTTATTAATACATAAACGGATAAGTATTTATTCAGTCAGTCGACCAGCTATTTTGTTGGAGACGGAGCGAAACTTTCGCCACTCACCCATTTTACACCAGTTAAATGGGGCCGTCTGCCCAGCCACGTAACTGGAAAGACACCGACTATACACACCTATAATTTAAAGCAGATTAATTATTTATACAATTAACCATTGAATTATTCTGTTTCGATTCGATGATTTTTTTAATTTATACTGATTTAACGAAAAATAATTAATGATATGACTCATGGATAGACGTATAAGGCCGAAAGAGGAATTGGATACCGACTCGTAATTATTAATTTAAATATCAATTATTATTATCATTTTATTATTGCTTAGTTCCAATGTTTATAACGTATCCGATTTTTCACCCAGTAGAGTTTTAATAGCCAGAAAATTAATGAAAAGAAATTATAAACGGACTACGTTTGGCTGAGAATCATTTTGCATTAATACCTGATCGAGTCTGTTATGATACTTAAAAATTGATAAATGAGAAGATTGGATACTTTTACGAAACTGTCCAGTTCTTAAATAAAATATACCATGGTATGGGTGCGTTTTTAAATTCAACTCTCTCTACCAGTAATGTACATCTAAAATGACGTCATAATACCCATTGGTGGGTGTTAAAGCGTCTGTTTTTAAATTCAACCGTTGCGCATCAAGATGGCTGACTATTTGGATGTTATGTCTTCCGCTGCTAACCAATTTCATAATAGATGTAGGAAATAATATCTCATTATTTTTTCAAATGAAAAAAAATATCGATAGACAGAGCACAAACTAATTCTCCAACTATAGATTTATTTTTCGCATGGAAGCAGCCATCTTAAAAAATGACGTCAAAGTCTGGGTCCACCAGCGTCTACCGAACAAATACTATGGTTGATGTGGTAAATTAGTGTTGAGTACACTAGTGGCGTCACTGGTGAATTTACAGTTTAACGAACATGGTTTACATCACTGATGGAGATAGTTGAATTTAAAAACGCACCCTATTGAATCGCGTGCAGCTGGCAACACGGTCGAATGTTTTAGTGGCTCCAGAAAAAGAAAATAAATCGTCGTCGTTTACGTATTTAGTGGAGTAATTTGACGAATGACACGCGCCAAATATCAAAACTTTTGCGTGTGATGGTGACCATGGACCTTTGGCATGGACAAAGGGGAGTTACTTGGCCAACCTTGGCCTGTGGAAATACAGATCAGAAATATTTTTCGTTTAGGTCGGGAGATTTTTTGTTCTTTAAATGAATTTTATTCAGCTTATTATTATTTTTCATTTCATTACTTCTATATGGAATGGCGTTTTAAACTTTTTGCATCTAACTTCTGTGTTTTCCATAAAAGAAAAATAAAAAGTATATATGGTGTGGCATAAATATTTTATGCAATAACATATGTATGTTTCATTTTACTTTTATATCGGCATTCGTTATCTTTTTTAGCGGTGTAATTATATTAAAATTAAACCAGAAATCTTTCAGATAATATCGCGAATACAATTTGGTTCTCGCCCAAAAAACAAAAAAAGAAAAAGAATTTAAGTAACTTCTCTAGAAGAGTAAAAGCGGCTGAGCGCTGTTTTAACAGGTTTCAAAATATTAGATCAAAATAATATTTTTAAACGATAGCTTTGTTTATAATACATTTTAACGTGATGATCTGGAAATATCAAATTTCCTGTGAATTTTTGACTCGTTGGTCACGCATCGACGCTCCATTTTCGTCAGGAATTCCGATGTTTGTCACTGAATTTTTATATACCATTCGAATCGTTATATCCATCTTTATCTATAGATATAATGAATGATGGACATTCCACCACCTACGTAAACATTGTGACATAATCGCATACATAAAACAATCGAACATCATTTTAAATGAGGTATACAACAAAAATATGCGAGTATATATTATCCACGTGTTTAATATGGGCTGATAGTTATTTTTAGTGATGATAAAAAAGTAAAATTTTACGTCTAATATTTTAAATGAAGAAACCGTCCGAAAACTGAAGTTGGCCTACTGGTACGTTTAATACAGGAAAGAATAAAAAATAATTTTTTTCCATGCACTACAAACTTCTTTCTATAAAATTGTGATGCTCTCAACCGGGTTCCGTTGTCATCTTTAGAAGCGATAATACTTTTTGGACTCGATGGTCCTCTTGGTAAATTTTTTTCGAATCTTGATGTCTCTCACCACCGTTGATAGATGGCAGGGTACAGCTACCCTTGACATAAAAACCCAAATCCTAATTTGTGCCAATTTCACTATTGCTAAATTGACTCAAAATCGAAAAACCGTATAATTCGTCGCTATATCTTTGCATTCTTGTTTTTGATTTTTGACTTAGATATTTATCTGTTACTGTATTTAAAAAAAATTAATTTTTAGGATTAACGATTCTTTATTATAACATTTTATTGACAGTACTCAGACAAAAATTTTCTGTTTATTAGTTGAAAAATTAAAATACAAAGCGTATGAAAAAATATTCACTCTTTCAAAGATTACTTAAGATTTTCAAAAAGTTTTGGAAGACTAGATCGAACATTGAATCGGTTATCGTTTTCGGTGCAGATTATGCCATACGACATCCGCCTTAAATGCCATAGTAGTTTTGGCTCGCCTTTCGGGTGCGTTTTTAAATTCAACACTCCACCACTGATGCACATCTAAAATGACGTCATAACACTCATCGGTGGGTGCTAAAGTATCTGTTTTTAAATTCAACCCTTGCGTATCAAGATGGCTGACTATTTAGATGTTATTTTGCTTTCTGCTGCTAATCAATTTTTTAATATCGACGTAGGAAATAGTATCTCATTATTTTTTCAAATGCAAAAATAAATATCTGCTGTGGAACTATCAATAGACGGAGCATAAACTGATTCTCCAATCTTTAAATTTATTTTTCGCATGGAAGCAGCCATCTTAAAAAATGACGTCAAAGTCTGGGTCCACCAGCGTCGACCGATCTGTATACACCAGACAAATACTGTATCCAACCAAACAAATACTATGATTGATGTGGTGAGTTAGTGTTGAATACACCAGTGACGTCACTGGTGAATTTACAAATACTAACTCACCACATCAATCATAGTATTTGTTCGATTGACGCTGGTGGACTACAATTTTGACGTCATTTTTTAAGATGGCTGCTTCCATGCGAAAAATAAATCTAAAGATTGGAGAATCAGTTTATCCTCCGTAGTTCCACAACAAATATTTTTATTGCATATGAAAAAATAATGGGATATTATTTCCTACGTCGATATTAAAAAATTGATTATCAGCAGAAGATAAAATAACATCCAAATAGTCATCTTGATACACAAGGGTTGAATTTAAAAACAGAACACTTTAGCACCCACCGATGAGTGTTATGACGTCATTTTAGATGTACATCACCTTTATCGTGATAAGCTATCTTGGATGCCGAATTAGATTAACTTATTGAAGGTATTACAAATTTTTTAAAGATAATCAACAAGCGGTCAGCTGTTATATATGATGGTAACCATTCGAATGACGATATTGCATAATCTTCATCTTATATCAGAAAACCGGAATTTAATTTTCGGTAGGAATTAAAGCCTTTCGTTCAATCGCTCCTTTCTCTATTCAGCAAATATTAAATTTTTTAAATTATATTTTAAAAAAATCTAAACATGTACAAAACGTGTTTGTTAAAAATAAATAAATTTTAGTATCTGTGCTGTTAACAATAATTCTTCTACAATCTAATCTTTGTTGACCACGATGAATATGATCACTCTGAATAGTCAGTTGCTGTAAGAGATATAAACAGAATTTTAATATTATCTACTTGATAAAGCATTATTTTATTTCCACTTACGTGCTTATAATCTAATTTTTTAAATTATCCTATTTATCCGGGTAAATTTTAACATTTTAATGTTTTGATTATATAGATGCTAGCACGAAATTCCTGTTTTTAATTAGCGAGAATGATAGTATGGATAATAAACGATGGATGAATAAATTTTGCAAACCCATTAGAATCACCTGTTTTCTTCTGCATTCGTTAACAATTATAAAAAAAAAAATTGCGTAAATCCTAAAATAATCAACTAAACCACTGATTTATTCCATCCTTTTTTGTTATCCTCTTTTCTCACGAGTTTTTCGCAATTTCCATTGTTTTCCATTATGTCCATTTACTATACCTTTTCAGAGATATGGGCCTCTGTGATCACGTGGATCCTGTGAACTATTTTTATACATGCCCTTCATATTCTAAAAACATTTTTGCTAATTATATATATATATTTTTTAAATTAGATATCTAACTTTTTACAATGACTTATTTTTTATCTGTCGTTTAAATCCGGTCTTACTAGTTTTTTATTTGATTTTTTAATATGTTCTGATTACTACCAGAGTATCGTTACGTGGTTATAAAATTTCTGATGATTACTGTATATAGCCGACATTGATATAAGCAAGCTTATACAGTATTTAACTTATCATGAGCGTAATAAGACTTCACTTTGAATTTTCGTGTTGCGTACCAATAGTCAGAACTGTCTGCTTGCTAAAAGGATTATTATTTTTCCACATCATTTGGTGTTGTTTTAAATTTTCCCACTAATTCTTGCGTAAATATTTTTTTGTTTTTCACTTTTCCTCAATAATAAAAGCTTGTTTTCGTCATTTTCTTGGTAAATATTGTTTAGTAAAATTTCTTATTTACACAAATCTAGTTTTGTGCAAACACTCATTCTTAATTTCCAACTTTGCTTATATCCTAAAGCTGCCATCGACATCAATAAATTTAAATAATGTTAACGTTTAACGTGTTACTAAAGCAATTTGTATAGGAAAAAATTTTATTTATGCATACTTTATAATACAAATATAATTATTAAATTAAACGTATGACATTTAAAAATAAAATATACTAATAGCGACTGTATTTATTGATTGGTTAGTAATCAGGGCCGGCGCTGTTATTAATTTTTGTGAGATGTAAGATTGACCCAAAATTAGTTGTCTGGCAAAATCTCTTATGGGTTTGGATTGGTAAAATGAGATGAAACTTTAGATAAATTTTAATTGCAATTAATTGTGGAAGTGCTAATTACGATTTTTATATCGGAACAAAAGATTTCATTATAACTTCCTTCCTATTACGTGGATGATGCCGAAAATTAATGACGGGGAAGGATATAATATCTAGTACACAAATAACACATTTATATTCGAACAGTATCCCGAACAACAACATTTTAAAGTAGGAATCTGGCTCGATCACTAGGTCAGAGAAGGGTAGTGTCCATCAGGTTGCTGATGGATTTGAATAATTTAAAATGCTAATTTCTTCATTTGAATTTTCAAACTTTTATCTTAATTCGTGATGCGCATTAAAAATACCTGGCCAGGATGATTTAACCAAAGTTTTGTTGATTTATTATATCGTTAAAAAAGAAACGTAACAATTAGATGATTGTTGAAGCTGGAACGCAGTCAAACTATTGCGTTATATGAGGGGATATAAAATTTGATGTTAAGCGTTGACACACATTCTGTAAATAGACTCGAATTTGTTAAATTTTATTATAATACCACAAGAATCTTATTAAATAATTTCTCATAATTTAGACTACACATTCTGTAAATAGACTCGAATTTGTTAAATTTTATTATAATACCACAAGAATCTTAGTCTAAATTATGAGAAATTATTTAATATCACTTTTTAAAATATTGTATGCGTTTGTAATTTTGTGCATACCAGATAATTATGACGACTAATAAGGAATTTCCGGCAGATATTAATGAAACTGATGACGTCAAAAATAATAGTAAATTGAACTTATTAACTACAACAACACACTTCTATGTAGATTTATTGCAGGTACAAAAAATTAGCAAAAACAGGATGGTCCTATAATTCCTAAAAAACTATAGATGAAACACTTTGATTAAAACTTTTTTTAAAAAAACAATCACTACTAAAGCATCAAAATCATTCGAAATAATTTTATTTGTTCCGTAAAAGATTGTAAATTTTTACCTTCAAACTGAAGATAAATTTGTTTGTCAGGTGCATATAAAATTATATATTTGAGATTATTTAATTTAACGTGAAAAATGAAAATATAATCATTTTTGATACTGTTTATTGGTTTTATTATATATAAATTCAATTTATATCTATATTCAATAATGTATGGAAGGGGATTTTTGTGTCTTATAGACTGCTGATCTTTGTTCTATATGTCATAAATCTACCTTATTACTCTTAGCTTTATGTATTATCCAAGGACAAGTTCACATAATAAGCAACATTAGCCTCTTCCTCCTGCAGTGTATTATACCCTAAGGGAATATATGAGGGTCATAAACCCCCTTAAATTTCATACTTTCTAATCTCTGTTGTTGGAATTATTAGTTAGTTTATACAAGGTTTTCTTGAGTTAAAATGTTTTTGAAATCTTATGTACAGAAGATTTTTTTAGTAACTTTTTAGACATGTTGCTGCTTAACAAATCTTATTAAAATATCACAAATACAAGAACAAATTTAATTAATATCAAAAATCAAATTCTTAAATAAGATACTTCATATTATAAATTATGCAAAATTATAAAAAATTAAATGACAATGCCATAATAATTATTTATATGTCAATTACAATAAATAAGCATAAAAGGGTTGATAGATTACCTGTGTTGTTATGCTTTAATATAAATTATTGATAAATAAATAAAATAAAAAGTAACTCATTGTTTTTAGTGATTTAGAAAAATTTAACAAATGAAATATTTACGTAAAATTAAAAACTAAATATAGCATGCAATATTAAATAAAAATTCTGTTAAAACTCATGAATTTGTTAAAATAAGAAAATAAAACATAATTAAATCTAGTTTTTTAGAATTCAATATTATAAACTAAAAAAAATTGGGGCATTTATATTTTAATCATTTTTATAATGCCAGTTAAATAAAATTATAAAAATAGTATCAAATAATCAATATTGTATTATATAATACTGATTTTAATTATTGTTTTGTTAGTGCTTAGAATTTAAAATAGTAAAAAAAAAAAACAATACTTCACAAATAATTCTGAAATATTTCATTGTAGAGTAATTATACAATTACACTTCTCATTGTACAGTTTGCTTGTATTGAAATTAATCTAAGAATAAATAAAAAATAAATTAACCTAGCTATTAATATGTTATGACACCTGAATTACCTGAATTAAAATATGGGAAAAAAAATTCAAAAAATTTAATAACTTTGTGCTTTAGTAATTCTTAAAGCGCAAAAAATTGTTATTGCCATAATTCCAAATTGTGAACAAATAGATTGCTTCAGGAAATGTGAACAAAGATGTCCTTGAAAAATAAATATACAAAGTAGACACTCAATAACTTGGAGCTAAAGGAAAAATAAATTCAAAATTATTGTCTCTCTTATAATTCTTAAGCATTTATAAAATAATAATAAATTTTTTAAAACTTTCATTTAATATTAACAATTATGTTTAATAATCATATAATTATAGTAATTATATTTCTGACTATTAGTCTAACTATACTACAGTATATTTTATAATTTATGAAATTAATATATGGAATTGTTTGATTATTTTTTATATTCAACTATATAATTTTAACTATATAAAATTGCCATAAATAGATTATTTTGAATCTTAATATATTTTTTTATTTTTATAAATTTTTTATTTGAAACTTTAATTAATATATATACCGGTATATACTTTGAAATGATATGACAGAGTAATAAAATATGCATATTATTAAAAAGAATTGTCATCATAGATGTCAAAATTAATATCCTTTATGTTTTTATTAGCAATTCATAAAATTAAGTTTTCTATTAAGAGAAACAATATTTTGTTATTGAATTAAATTTATGTTAAAGGGAATATTTTACATCAGTAATATTTGAGCTACTGAACAAAGTACATTTTATATCAATAATAGCTACAAGGATAGTAACATCCTAAATAAATATAGCTATGACATCCAATATTATTGATACATATGGTGACCATAACATCCTTTATTTTACTTCTCTGTCCTTTGGATTTATTTTTTTTCTAAAATGGCCATTTTTATCCTTTATTTTGTGAATTATTCTGTGACAGTATCATGTTTCTACGTTATTACCTGTGAAAAGATCAAAAAAGGGTGGCAAAATAAAGAATCCTGTCAAAATAGATGGGTTAGAAATTTTAAATATTTCACAGACAAACACACATAGATTAAAAACATTTTAAAAATCATCAAATTTTGCTTCTGTCTTCCTGGATCTAATGCTCCCACTGAACAGATATTTTCATTAGTGAATAATTTGTGGACAACTGAGAAAACCCAAGCAAAAGTTGAAACATTGAAAGCATGTATTTATATCAAATGCAACTTCGACATGATGTATATAATTTTGTGAATTTTTAAAACACAAACCCAATTTATTAAAAAGTTCATTCTTGAGAAAAATATCAAAATTAAATTAATTTTTTTTTAAATAATATGATTTTTTAAAACATTGTGTTTTCATTATATTGTGTTTATTATTGGTATTGTTTATTATATTTTATAATAAATGTTATAAGGCCTTTCAGTTTTAGTGAAACAAATGAAACTTGCTTTTTCTTATTATGAAATCACATAATTCATCTACCATACTTTTATGCTGCTCCATTATTTCCAACTATAATAGATTACAAATTTAGCTCACTGGGCAGGAAAATCCGAAATTGTCACACACAACGGATTTACTAAAGTGCACTTTTGGCTCGACCTAGCCTCCTCAGTAGTTTCACTTTACAGCTGCAAAAGTGCACATTAATAAATCCGTTGTGTGTGACGATTTCGGATTTTCCTGCCCAGTAAGCTAAATTTGTAATCTATTACACATAATTCATTTTATATCTTTTTTTATATAACCATTAAATTGATTATAGCAAATATCAAATTATTTTATTTTCAGCTGGTATTTTGGTCCACAAAGATAGCCAGCCTTCAGCCATATCAACAGGTTCACCTCTTTCTGGCACAGCTTCAATGCCAGGAATGATTAATCCTTCCAGCAAATTGCCAACAAACAGTTTTCTGAACACATCTGAAGTTACAGTCATATCTGAAGTTCCTCAACTTCAGGAAGGTAGAATTATATACATGTCTCTTAAATTTTATTATTTTAATATGGTAAGATACATTTAATAAAACTGTTGAAAATATCTATTACAAGTGCCAAAAGTTTTGATTGGAGAGATGACAATTTTGAATGAAGATTTTCATGATGTATATTTGAATAATAGTTCAAAAGAATATTTAACTCTAGCTTCTGATATGAAAAAACAAGTAAGAAAAGTAGCTTATTATTATACTATTTTAATAATTATTTATTCTGTTTTTCATAAAATATAAAAAAATGCATTTCATTTTTAGAATTAGATCTAATTAATAAATTTTTAACTTACAGTTATTGCTTATCATATACAGATAATCCTAACATATGATGGGATTTGATTCGAATCATTCAGATTATAAGCAGTTCCACTGACTTTTATGGAGATAAAGAGTTATCAATATGCAAATATTTATATATTTTACAAAAAATTTCACAAAAATGAACAGTTGTTTTAATATTAACGATTATTTGCATTTATAATAATTTTGCACTTTTAATATAAAATAACATGGAGGCAATCAATATGCAAATATTTATATATTTTACAAAAAATTTCACAAAAATGAACAGTCGTTTTAATATTAACGATTATTTGCATTTATAATAATTTTTGCACTTTTAATATAAAATAACATGGAGGCAAAAAAAGGCATTTTGTCTGTGTTCAAATTTCTGCAGGAACAACTGCCTCCATGGAGTTGGCACCTATGACAATAAGTCAATGTGATCATAAGTCAGAAACACTTAAAATTCATCAACTGCCTACAATCATTATTCATTACATTGCAATAAAACATTATAATAAATTTACAAACAAAACCAAAAGCACACAATGCATACCATCAATATTTCAGTTTATTGTATTTCAATCTATATTAAAGTACAATAGTCTGAAATATTTGTTATTAAAATTTTAAATTTTTTTTAAATTTATTTGAAAAATTATTCAAAAACCTATATTTATATAAATCAAAAATAAATTTCTTATTTAAGATTTTTTTTTTATACTTCTTAAGCTCTTCAAATTGATTTCTCAATCTGAAGAGCTTAAGAATATTTTAATTATTTGTATCTTGTTTAATAAAAATGAATGTATGAATCTAATTAGTTTTTGACATATAATGGGGTTTAGTTCAAACTCTACCATCATAAATCAGAGCAGTTGGAAGTTGAAAATGCCTAAGATTTATGGAATAATTTTTATTAGTACACACTATACATCATCATCATAAACATAACTGTATAAGAACCAAACATAAAAAGAATTCTTTGACACATCAGTCCATTGCACATAATCTGATATGCATGTATTGATAAATCACAGAATTTACTGATGACAAAACCATTGAGAATACAAATGATCAAAGTCAAGGTCAGCCTCTGCTCATTTGAACAAATATATAATGAATGAATTGTAATATTATAACACAGGTCCTCCTCTACTTATGACCATAATTCATACATAAGTTTTGTTTGTAAATCAGGTTATTTGTAACTCAGATACTGCCGTTATTTTGGTTTAAAAAGTATGAAATAACTTTATATACTGTATATTATAATATATTTCACAATTGGATCAATTAAAAGTTTCTTATTTCACCGACTTTAATGAAAAGTACCAAATATAAAGTGAGGAATTTTTGGTATAATCACTGCCATCTTGAAATACTGCTATAATACTGTATGTTAACTAACTTTGTAATTTTACATTATATTAGTTGCTAAAGCATTTTGCTATCATATTATTTAAAACTATTGAAGAATTTTTGATATTTCATGAAATTTGAAAATGAAATTTCATGTTCATATGTACAAATGTTTGTAACTAAAACGTTCATAACTAGAGGAGTACCTGTATATGGATAAACAAATATTCAAACACTGCATTTTAACATTACTACTACATTTATTATATAATAATTTTTCTTAATCATCAACAATGTTTTCTAGAATTTATCAGATTATTAGATTCATATTATAAAGATATTTAAAAATATTAAGTATCATACTTTTTACATATTTGGAGAGACTATATTTTCTATAATAATAATTGTAATTTATATTCTTGGATCAACAATCTTATTTCATAAAGTATTCATAAAATCTAGAATCAATATAAACTAATTTATTTTAAAAATATTTTTTATATTTTATTTTGAATCCTGTATAGCAAATATCTCACTATTATATTCAATATTTTACATCCACTTTCTATATTGAAAGTTTTTATATTATTATTATTATTATCATAATTTTTTGTTTAATCATTTTAATATAGTAAAGCAAACAGCACTGATCAGGAGAAAATTTTTATTATTTCAGTAATGTTTTCAACTTACTCTCAATGTCATCCTCAGCTGCACTACACTAATACAGCTGAAGATGACTTCAGGAATTGATTGAAAACATTACTAAAATAATAAAATTTTTCTCCTTTTAATAAATAAATAATAAATTAAAACATCATTAAAATAATAATAAAAAAATAATTGATCACTGCTGTTTATTTTTCTATATCAATTTTGCATCAGGAAATAAAGAATGAATTATATTACTGGCACAAGTTACATTTTTACAATTTTACAAAGCATTATTAATAACAATTCACATAAGAGAGTATAAAATAAATTTATTTTGATAACAATTTTTATAAAAGAAACAAAATAACATTTTTATGGCTTATTAGTTATATATTCTAATACATGTAATAATCCTATTGCAGTAACCTCTCTTGGATAATGTAATATGCAATTGGTGATTTCATCATCCAATAGATGGCTACAATAAAAACTAAAATGTACAATGCATGTAATAATCAGCAATGTGTTTTGTGATTGGTTTCTTACAATTACAGCTTTTGGAAAAACAGTGTGAAAAATTGTTCAATACAATATTTTTGAACATTACTACCAGTGGTGAGATTGAGCCAGTTTGTTGAGTTTGGTGAACCGGTTTTTAAAACAGTACTATATTATTTTATAAAAAATTGGAAAAGATCGAATTGAATTTGTATCAAAATAATTGATTCGTTATACAGCTTTTTGCTTTACAGCCAACTTTTCCGGAACATATCTAGGCAAAATAATTGATTTGTTATACGGCTTTTCGCTTTACGGCCAACTTTTCCGGAACGTATCTAGGCCGTAAAACGAGGTATGGGTGTACTTGTAATCAGGGTTCTCTCTAAGATGGGTGTCTGGGCAGCTGCCCAATGTGGAAATCACAAATTATGAATTATTAAATATTATTGACATTTGTAAAAAAGATTAAAATATAGAATAATACTTCTTTTATCTTATAAACTTACTTTGAATATAATAAATAGAGAATTTGAAAATTTCATATAATATTTTCATTATTTTATGTAAAAAAACATAATCTATAATATTTATATATGTTTTCATTTTATTTTCAGCTCTCAAATATTTTAAAACAATTAGGAGTGAATTTTAGTTCAGTAGAAATTCTTAATTTTAGGTAAGAAATTACAAAATATCATATTGTACTATTGTATATTCTTATTCATAATTTATAATGGATTTAAAATATCATAAAACAACTTTCATATTTTTTAATTTCAATAA